>JAKCWG010000554.1:0-101558 GCA_021464415.1 Lonicera japonica | reverse complement strand
AATAATAAAATAAGTTGGTAGTTACATGATATGCTGCCTGAAACCATTGAATACAAATACAAAATAAAAAATATTAAAAAGTGAAAGATTGACAACAACGACAAAATCAATCTTGATTACCACCGATAGTAATCTTGATTACCGCCTTCAGTAATTCTGATTGCCATCCTCAATAGTCTAATTTATCGCTCCACAATGATCAACAAACACAATCCAATTGACTTGAAGATATTAGTCAATAGCCTCTGTACAAGTAAGCCTGTTATGGCTGGCTGCCCTTCTTGTGACAGCAGTGCAAGTAATTGGCTTCTTCTTATACTATCTGCTGGACTTCATCCTCTTATTTCTACCCCTGTTCGGTGGCCTCTTTGTAGTGGGAGAAAAAATGTACCAGGCTGTAATCTCGGAGGTAAACTCATCCACATTGCTTACTAGATGAATGAGGAAATTATACGACTTTTTGAATGAATCAGCATGAAATACGTAGTCAACGAAATTGTAAACATCCTTATTTGGATATTTCTGTATAACAGCAAAAGCATGAGGACAAGGGAAGCAATTGATCTTCCATTTAAAGGAAGAACATGTGTGCGCATTCAAATCCACTGAATATAAAATTTCAGATCTTACCTCCTACACACCAGGAGAGGAATTGTAAACATTGAATCTACGAGACTTCTTAATCCTTATTTCCAGATTTTTCTTAATTTTCGGTGTGAGTTTGGTTGTCCACAATACATACTCGACTATCTTCTTATAGTTCATCTCCACTTGTTTTCCCTTGTCTGTTCTAGCAGACAATATACTAGCATCAAATGCTCAACGCTAATCCAACTATTAAATGATTCGGCGATGCCATTCGCCATTATCCCATAACGGTATACCTTAAAAAATGCACAGCACCAATGTTTGGCCAAAATTTGGATTACTAGGGGTAGTAATGTGATTATGTTCTAGTAATCATCATTACTGCCTAGTAATCATGATTACCACCCAGTAGTTGCTTCTTAATGCTGTGTAACAGGATTACTAGTACTAGTAATCTTGATAAAAACCCACTAATTTATATTACCACTAAGTAATCCGTACTTAGTGCACTAATCATGATTGCTGTAACCTGAGAAGCTTATTACCACCGCGAAATCTAGATTACGACCCAGTTAACTATATTCAATGATGCTAAACTGGATTACTGGACCCAGTAATCCAGTAATTGAATTACTAGACCCAATAATCGAATTACCACCCATCCGTAGAACATCCAATTTAATCAAAACCTAAGCAGTGCCAAAAACAAATTGAAACTAGACATACAAAACAATAAGCATAAAAAAAAGAGGATCTCAAAAATTATACCGATATAACAAATGAAGCTCTGTTATCGTTCATCTCGCAAATCCAAAATACAAAAGATCAAAATGCAAAAAATGGAACGAGATAAAGATGAAGCTCAATAATCATTTGCAAAATACAAACCACGCTATTTACAATCAAGCCGAAGATGATGATCTTCTTCGCAATGGAGATGATGCCTGGATATATGAAGATTATGTTCGCAATGGAGATGATCGTGAATATCCATAAACCATATAGATCTTCCTCCTGTTTTAAAATCCGCCACAGATACAATCGAGCTCACCCGCGAATGGCAACTCTTGCTCGCTTTTCAAAAATCATCCGCCTATAGAATTCCTCAGTCGTGCTGAGCACGAATGTGAATTCAAATTAAAGATCCTCTTTACCTAGGAGGGTAAAATGGGAATGAATATTTGAAATATACAAGAAATGTGTTATTTCGAAATATAAGGACAAACTATTGTAGTTAATGGTCAAATATAGAGTTGCTAAGAGTTAATGGGTAAAAGGAGACTAGAGAGTGTATTTATAGGTTATTTTTTCCCTTTTCAAATTTAAAAATTAGACAATTTTAATACAAAAGTGACCCATAAAAACTTGACCCTTTTAAAAAATTTTAAAAAGGACATTTTCTAAATTCTACATCATCCATACATAAAAGGACACATGAGTTTATGATAATTTAAGCTAGATTTCATTTAAACTAATTTAGATTTGGAGGAAGATGACTTATAGTTTGTTGAGTGATTAAAACTCCTCCTCCCTTTTTTTTTGCTTAATTACAAGAGGGGTAGATGGGGTTTAATGATATTTTCCTTTTTAAAAGAATCATAGTCAAAAACTAAAGATATGTTCCTTTTTAAATTTCAAATTCCATGTCTATAAATTATGTTACCAAATCCAATCCATATGAAACAGAATGCATTCAATTCACTTTTCCATTTGGTAAATTCATTATTTCATCCATAAATTTATTACTTACCTTAAGATTTTTTCAATCTTATATCTCTAACAAAAATAGACAAAATAACATCTTAATATTGATCCTGTATTTGATTGACTTCCTGTTGGAGAGGAAAAAGTCTGTTAAATGATTATTTCCATTCAATATGATTTGTAATATACAATATTCATGATCTTTTAATATATAATATACAATTTATCGATGTACTCAATATAAATAAACATTTGATTCAACAGTTAATTTAAATGATTATTTCCATTCAATATGATTTGTAATATACAATATTCATGATCTTTTAATATATAATATACAACTTATCGTTGTACTCAATATAAATAAACATTTGATTCAACAGTTAATTAGTACGTAATATATCATTTTTCATATTAAATAGAGTGATATTATTGTTAAAGTAAAATAAGGCTTCAGCCAAACAACTGCCACAAACAACTGCCAATCCAAAAATTTCCGGGCCAAGGCGAATTTTGAAAATAGGGGTCATTTATAATATAATGTAAAATTAAAATACTTTTAACTAAACATTTAAAATAAATTTCAACAACTTGTTATTTCAAGTGTTGATATATTACTTAAGTTATCACTTTTTTGGTTATAAATATTGAACTTTTGTAATATATAAATGTGCTTTATACTTTTATATGACATGATATATATCCATAAACATAAAATTTTGGGTCCTTAAAAGGTTAAAAAATTTAGGAGTCCAAAGTAACCACTTTCTACGCCATATCCTTAGACCGACCATGGAACATAATATCACTAAAATTAATGTGGGCTTATATATTGCATAATTTGTTCTTGGCAAAAGCTGTCTATATATAGTAATAGAAACAAAATAGGTAAATCATTAAGAGAGAAAAAAAAGAGGAGGAAAATAGTTTAAATTGAGATACGATCATAAATTAAATTGAAGGGGTATAATTAATTATGAAAATAAGTACACACTTCCGTACGTAACAGTGATTACGCCTATAAATATGCGGCAATAGATTACGATTACACTCGAAGATAGCAAATAGAGCTTTAATTATTAAGAGATGAAAAAAAAACAAAAAATGAAGAGAGAGACGGTGGTAGTAATAGTTGGAGCAGGTCCTGCTGGTCTAGCAACTTCAGCATGTCTAAATCTTTTCTCTATTCCAAATATAATTCTAGAGAGAGAAGATTGCAATGGTTCTCTATGGAAGAAAAAGGCTTATGACCGCTTAAAACTTCACCTACCAAAACACTTGTGCCAACTTCCCCACATGCCGTTTCCTCCTAATGAACCCACATTTGTGTCAAAAAATGGCTTCATCCAATACTTGGATAGCTACTCTTCGACCTTTGGGGTCTGTCCGATGCACAATCGGATGGTGGAGGATGCGTGGTTCGAGAAGGACAGTGGGAGGTGGCATGTGGTGGCGAAAAATGTGACCACCAGCGATGTTGAGGAGTACGTGGGATTTATCTGGTGGTGGCGACCGTGAAAATAATGAGGGTTTTATTCCAATTTTATTGGATTGGATGATTTAAAGGGAAGGTGATACATTCAGGTGAGTATGAAAGTGGGAAATGCTTTAATAAAGATTGTTAGTTGTTGTTATGGAAATCTGGCGTAGAGATCGCTTATATTTATCGAACTGGAATGCCCGTACTTCAATTGTTTTCGTGTCCAGTACGTTATTTCTCTCTATTTTTTATAATTTTTTATGTGTCTGTTAGTAAGTTTATTCAAAAAATTTAATTAAAAAAAAAGTCTAATTTTTCTTCTTTTTTTTCTTCAGATACATGTGTTGACTAAAGAAATGTGCAATTTTGGGATGTATTATATTAAAGTATCTTCCATGTAATTTGGTGGATAATATAATGGTGATGCTTAGCAAATTGAAATATGGAGATGTAACTGAATATGGGCTTGAAAGGCCCACAAAAGGTCCATTTTTTCTCAAAAAGATAACGGGCCGATCTCCCATCATTGATGTGGGCACCATTGAAAAAATCAAGGATGGAATCATTCAGGTATTCATAATCTTCAAATTCAAAATAAATGAGTCAAATCGAACTGAATAATGAGTTATATAAATATATTTTACTCAGATATTTTATATTTATTAAAAATACTCACGCTCTTTTTTGTAAAATGTGAGATTTGTCAATAGTTTTATAACACAGTGATAATATTAACTAGAGGAATTGAAAGAGGAGGGGTCAGGAGATTGATTAACCGTGTAACTAAAAAAATTTTTTTGCAGCAAACCTGATTTTCATAATTATATCCCTTAAAAAAATTACTGTAACAAATTCTCCTTTCTAGAAAAACAAAACCTTCGCATTATTAAGAATAAAGTTTATTTTGACATCTTATAGCTAGGTAATTTTGTTTTCGAAAAGTATTTTAAACATAGATATAATTTGCCCCCACATTATTATTAACTACTATTTTTATGTTACAAGTATTTAATGATGATAGTTTTACATTGATTGATTAGGTTTTGCCATCTATAAAGAAGATTAATGAAGAAAGTGTTGAGTTTGTTAATGGCAAGATCAACCGATTTGATGCTATTGTCTTTGCTACTGGCTACAGAAGCAGAGTAAAAAAATGGCTTAAGGTACTTCTTTGTGCTCTTTCTTCATCCTCTTTATTAGTTCTTAATTTAAGTCAACTAATCATGTTAGTCTTATTAATTTAAGTTTACTTTGGTAGAAAATCCTTCTTTTTCTCGTATTGGTTTGACAAAAGAGATGAAAAATAGAAGATTACTCAATTAATCTTTCTTGTTTGGTAAACAAAATAATAATAACATTTTTTTTTTTTGTTACTTGTACAGTCGTTACTCGTACATACCAAAATATTTCATTTATTTATTAATATATTAAAATGGTAAATAGTTAATAAATAACATAGTAACCAATTATGTACATGTCTTTTTCTTCCGCTTTCTACCCTACTTGAGAGAAATGAATTCGGTGGATATATATAGAGAAAAACTTACTTTTTTTTCGCTTGGTTTTCCTTCTTATACCAAATAAAGGAAAATTAATAATTCTTCTAATTTTGTTCTCTCTTTTCATTCCGTTCGTCCACTTTTTCATGTTGCTAAACGAAGAATAAGTATTTGTGTTATATATATAACATGCATTAATTTATGTGTAAACAGGATGATGGAAACCTTTTCAATGATGATGGAATGCCCAAACAAAGAAATCCAAATCATTGGAAAGGGGAAAATGGTCTCTATTGTGCTGGATTTTCTCAGAGTGGGCTCTTTGGCATTTCAAATGATGCCCAAAACATAGCTGATGATATCAAGAAGGCTTTGGGGACATAGATGTATGCAGGAGCAGAGCGAGAATTTTTTTTCGGGAGGGGACAAAATTAATAAGTTTTTAAGAACTTTTTGTATATATTTTAATAAGGCTCAAAGTATTATATTAAAATATTTAACATCATATATGTCAAAAATCAAAGTCGCATATTTAGTTATAATATTCACATTCGAGACTTTGCATTTTGAAAATATTAAATCATATCTTCATTGGATTGGAGTAATTTGATAATTGAGAATTGTCAATAAAAATTAGAAAAAAAAGTCATAAATAAATACCACATAACAAAAGACAAACGTACCAAATAGCTAACCAGAACCACCACAAATAAATAGTGTATTATTCAAATTGATTACTAACCTATAAATACAAACTTTTCCCCTAAACTTCTTCCCTTCGTTACACATGACCCCTTCCCTCTGCAGAACGGTCTGCTCCCCTAATTACAAATCCCGCCCCTCCACTTCTGCTTACAGCATTTCTCGCACACCCCACATTTCCCAGATCTAGCAAATAGGTCCAAAATTCCACGTGGGCCGTGTCCCTCCGCCCCTGGATATATGGCTGATAAATAATTAATTAAAGAAAGAAAGAAAGAAGGTGAAAAATGAATTTAGATGATATTCACGCATCTAAATTCATGCAGTTTTTTTTATGTGCATACAGTCATATTACCAGATAAGTGAGCCTAGTGTGGTTGTATTAGATGTTCCTCATTTTTATTTTTATTTTCCTTTCTAAAAATGTTAGCATTTAGACGTTCAAGTAACTGAAATTTATTTTCTTTAAATTCCTTTCTTTTAGTCAACAATTCAAAAACTTCTAGTTTAATTTGATTAAATTCTCAGTAACTCTCCTCTTTTTCTTTTCACCAGCTTGCCCACGCGCGCACACGATAAAGTTTTAATGTTAAAGAGATTCAAAAAGGTCTAGTTTGGTGGATCTTTGATCCGAGCCAATTTTGATGAACCGGAGCCCGATTTTCTATTATTAATCATTAAATTAGTTTGACTTTTCAAATAAAGAAATATAACTAATTTATTTTATGAAAATGATAATACGTGTTTTTATGGTACATGTTAAAATCATTATAAATATAAATAATAAAATTTTGCATGAGAATTTGTGCAATATTTAATACTTATTAAGAGTTAATTATTTTTAAAAATGAATACTTAACATATGTTTTTAAGGCATACGTTAACATGACTTTTTATCTTATATGAACTAGAGTAAAAACATGAGCGCAGAGATAGACCTACAACTAAAAGCCCTTCTAAAATAAAAATTTGTCAAGGGTTTGGCTGCTTTGTGTGTCTTAGCCCAAAAAATATCCAATCCAAAGGACATATCCAATCCTAGATATTTCTGCGCGTAAAGCGCGTTGAATTGATGAACGGTTGCTTGTGTATTTAATATAGAAAATGATTATCTTAAAAACGTTAATTTTTTTATATATTTAATTAAAGATAAATATTATTAAATTTTAACCTATCTTTATTATTATTAATATTTTAACCCATGCAAAATAATGAAGTCCATATGTTTTACATAATTATTTCTTATTCTTTAATTAAATAATTAAATTAGTAATTTTGACCAAAAAAATTAAAATTAAAATTAAATATAACATATTGATCAAGTATTTTTTTAAAAAATATTTCAAATTAAGAATCAATTTTTTTTAATGTTTGAAATTATAAATATTTTATTTTTATTTTATTTGTAAATAATCACTTCATCAAATTTTATAAGGAAACAAGTTATAGTTTTAGCAATTTAATTAGTCTCTTTTTATAGTTTTAATATTTTAAAGCCTTTTTTTTATAAATATAAAAAAATTATTCTATACTTGAACTATCATATTTCTAATTGGTAATGAAAAAATCTAATTTAACATTGATATAAATGTCACATAGTTAAGTGTAAAAGTCCAATTTTTTTGGATCTCTCAAACTGAGTATCTAAATTTTTGCGTAAAATTTAGTAAACCTCTTTTAATACTTTAATAGATTTAAAGTCTCTTTATAAATCTAAAAGAATATATATTATATACTTGAACATATCTTATTTTTAATTCGTAATAGAGAATTCAATTTAATAATGATACAAATGTCAGATGGATGGATTTGTAAAAGACAAAAAAAAATAGCCTAATTTTGTAATTATGAATTTAATGATTGTAGATTTTTTTTTAAAACAAAACACAGAGTTTAAGTAAGAATAGATATCCTTATTAGATTTGTGTTTAGAAATTGTCTGTAAGTTTAAAAAACTTACAGTGTCTTTTATGCTACCAAAATCCATTTAATATACACAATTTATCATCTGCGTGATGCATTTGTTTAGGGTTGATTTGGATTGTTAATCTAGTGGGGACCAACGGTTGACTATGAATCGATTAAGTGTTGTACCGCCTTAGGGGTTCTTTGTTTTACTCACTTAAATATGAAAACTTTCCTAGTTGTTTGTTTGACAAAAAAAAATAAATTAAGTGGCTTACCACTTAAAACTGAAAATTTGCATCAAAAAATTTAAGTGGCAAATTAGCCACTTAAATCTGAAAACATAAAACACCCTATTGTAAAATACCTATTTTACCATCTTTAACGGTCCGTTTGGATTGAAGGGGATAGACGGAAAGAAAATAGTTAATTAAGAAGGGAAGGAATGGAATAGAATGGAAATGAATGAGTTTAATGTTATTGTTGTTTGAATAACTAAGGATGGAAAAGAATGGAATAAAAATAAATCTTGTTTGGATAGGAAGAAAAAAAAGAAATGAAATGAATGTGATTTAATATATTATTAACAAATTATGGTTAAATTTGGAAAAACGTGAAAAAATTATTAAAAACTTTTCCTTTCCCTCCCAATCCTCCCAATATTGGAAGGAAACAAAATAAATGAATAAAGGGGAATGGCATTCCCTCTCAATTCCTCCATTTCCTTTCTACTCTCTCTTATAAATCTATCCAAACAAGTAAAATGCAATCATTCCTTCTCTTCTCCTTTCCTTTCCTTCCTATTCCTTCAATCCAAATGGACTAAACTTAAAACACCCTCTTCAAAATACTTAATAAGGGCAAAATTGTCATATTAAAAAATTCAGTTTTCAGATGTGTTATATTCAAGCAAACAACATTTTTTGAGATACAATTTTCATAACTAAACAAACAGTATTTTTAGTTATTTTATCAAACGCCACCTTAATTAGGGTCAAATCCTAACCATATGTTGAAAAATATATATTCCTTTTTTCATTCAGAAAATATATTTGAAAAATTATTTTCTCTCTTCTTTAGAGCTTTTCATGTTCTCCTCTTTCTATCTAAAACTGATCATTTTAGTACACTAGAATCCTCGATCTCTCTTGTATATAGGTTGCATCACTGATTAGATTGCACTGCATTTATTCTCTATAATTTTGGTTTGTGAACAACAACGATTACTTAGGATCAGCTTGCAAATTCGTGGCACCGTTGTAGAATCATTACCAAAAGTGTGATCTTGTATTAAGGTGAGGCTTTGTGTATATCTGTGATTCAATTTTAAGAGTTGAAAGGGGTTTCTACATTCTCTCTTATTGGATTGGCTCTATTGACTCTCCTAGATCAAAATTGGTATGTACTTTCTACATTTGTCAAGGATTTGTTGTTTTTGATAAAAAAAAACAGAAACTTTATAGACATATTAAATCAGGCAACAAAGATGTTCACACTTGATTTTCCGTTTTGAACTTTGAATAATCTGGTTATATAAAATTCTTTTTAGAAAGGAAACAAAAATTATTTAGATCGCAATAGAGATTTTTATTTTTATTTTGGAAAAATGGTTTTCAAATCTAAATTTTTTTATTATGTTTCAAAGACTACAAATCTGGTCTTGTTTAAATTTTTTTTTGGAGATGTGAAGAAGTACTGTGATCGAGGTGAATCTACGTGCAATTGAGGATTGGTTTGAACTGCCAGAGATGTTCTTTGATGGAAACTGGTGGTTTGAGCGCGTGGCACTGCTCTAAGCATTTTATTTTTTTTGAATGGTTAACGAACAAACATACACAAAGGTTCAGAGACCCAACACGTTCCTTACTAAAACCGGTAATTTTAGTAAGATACGGAATCGGATATAAACCCACACACACACTCATCCACAAACAATGTGGGATCCCGAAGGACCAGTCCACGATTCACTGCTCTTAGCATTTATTTCCTTGTGTTTTTAATTTTTTACCTCTTTCGTTGACATATGTATACACCTTTCATATACATTACATAATGTCCCATGTGGGAAATATACATCGTTTATAGTTAGCCCAACTTGAGAAGTCTTTAATTACTCTGACTTAATTAAATTTAATGCATATATATCATTTTACCCTTTTCTGGTCGGGACATAGCCATAATTCTTATAAGAACGTACTAGATTAAGTCTCATATTTTATTTACATAGAACGTAGAACATCATTTTCTATCATCAACATAACATGTAACACAAAGCTCAATTTGATGTCTTATTCTACTCTCAAAAGAGTGTCACCACAAATTTGTGATATTAATGCTCAATTTCTTTTTAGTTTTTAAGCTAGTTAGATAACTAACTCTACTTAGATATTTTATTTTACATAAGCTCCTTGTGAATTATTACTATATATAACATGAACTCCAATAATAAAATATACTTAACTCACATTCTTCTTACGAAATCAAACATTATGGAAATGCAAAATTCGAGTATTTACCTGCACTCAGCGTAAATTCATATTACCAAATGCATGAATATGGTTATGAATGCTAATCATTTTTTAAACATATTCAAGTGATGCTAATAAAATTTGTTTCACGTTCGGGAGGTCACATTGGGAACATAGTATGTATCCTCGAAGGGGTGAATTACAACTCATTTTGTATTGCTTAAAAGTGTACTCAAAGAGATTAACATGATATTGAGAAGATATGTATAGACTAGTTCTAAGATGAAAAATATTAACATGAATTTATTAATAACAAATGATGCTATGTTCCATAAATGAGGCCTAGTCCCATTTAAAAGAATTCATTTTGGGGTCATATTGATTTAACCCCCAAGCCAATAGTGATATTTAAGAAGTCCTCCAAAATGATTTTAATTGGGCATAATTCCCTACTTTCTAACACTGTTAACATTCCATCAATTTTTAACATTTTCTAACACCGCTTTTTCCTTATTTTAAAAAAATAGCCTAAATCTCTATCTTTACCTCACCTTTTTATCTCCTTCCAAAATCAATCCAAACTCGGTCAATTGAATCAAAATCAAATCCGAGTTCAAAATTGAATTGAAATCGAACCTAAATCAACAGCATCAATCAAAATTGAATTTCACTGAGAACAACCCCCCAAGTTTTTTTTCCCATATTAATTAGAGTAATGATATAGAAATAGCACAGCCAAGCACAAAATATAGTTCAATAATTATGGAAAGGCAAAATATAACCAAATGGCTTGTATTTTGAGTGGTAATACATTTATTATTAGAAGAGAGGTTATTTGTTTGAGTCCAGTGTGTGACCTTGATTTTTGTTGTAACTCCTCTCCCTTATCTTATTTATCTCTTGCCATTTTGTTCTAACCATTCTCTCTTTCTCATTCTCTCTCTCTGTCTCTCCCTCCCTCCTTATTTTATTTATCTATTTCCATTTTCTTTTCTACATGATTTTTGGTGGGTTTTCTTTATTTTTTCAAACCCATTATAGTTATTATTAACAAAACAACAATGAATAAGTAGGTATTTCAATAAAGTGGGCGTAGTACTCCTTTTTTTTACTTTTATGTACATAAAAATTAATAATGAAATATTTGATATTTTTAAGTATTTGCGATAAAAAAAATATTCTCAATAGTTCACCCCTTCAATTAGATTTTGGCATATCCTTTTCATATAACCCTGCCACCCCTTTCAAGAATCTGGGATCCGTCCTTGCTGAGAATGTATAAAAGAAGTGCAAAATTTAAATCTAAAAGAAATTCAATCATGTACATACTTTGAGGTGGTAAATATATGGTCCTGAGGTTACAGTCCAAAACTTTCTATTGTTTAAAAGATTCGATCCGTAGAAGTATCAACCTCACAATATGATCCGGAAATACAGTAAATATTGTGAGGCAACGACAATAAATAACTGTCTTACATATAATTACTAACTTTGACTTTTGTTGGAAGGTACATATGTTGACTAAAGAAATTGTGCAATTTGGGATGTGTTTATTAAGTATCTTCCATGTAATTTGGTGGATAATACAATTAAGGGTGTTATTAAAAGCACCTTTAAAAATTAGTTTCAATGCTCTTTTAAAAGAAAAGAAAAAAAAATCACTTATATTTATAAGGTTTTTAAGGCACCCTTACTTAAAATGGAGTGTTTTTCTAGCTTTTGCTTTTAGTCAAGAAGATAATATGAGGGACAATTAAAAAAAAGGTCTTATTAGAGAAAGATTTTCACACTAAAGCCAATGAATAATTTTTTTGTAAATAAAGGGCCTATTTTTTATTTTATTAATAATATGACATGTATTTTTTTTTCATTATAAAATGACATCCCAACCCTTAAAATAAACTAAAAAAATACCAATATGCATTAAAATATGGATTGCAATATGAACTTTACAGTCTATATTTCACTGCAATATGAACTTTGCAGTCCATATTTTACTGCAATATGAACTTTGCAGTCCATATTTTTGGTGCAAAGTTCATATTGCAGTCCATATTTTACTGCAATGTGAACTTTGCAATTCATATTTCTAGTGCAAAGTTCATATTGCAGTCCATATTTCATTACAATATTCATATTTTTTGTGCAAATTTCATAAAGAGGGGGTAATTTAGGTAATATATAACATGTTTTTATTAATTAAATGATATTTAAATTTATTCAAATACCTTCATTTAAAATATAAAATAAAATAGGCCTCTTACACTAATTATCAATTAAAAATAGGTCCTTCATTCAAAAAAATATTATTCATTGGAGTTTTGGTAAAAATCAATGTGTAGTAAGACCTTCTACCTAATTTCTAGTTTTTTTTCTTGAGCAAACTTACACTACTAAATTAGGCAATGGAGATTAATTGATGCTAAGCTTGAATAGGTGAGCCTCAAATTTGAGATTTCCAAATTCAAGTGAAGATTGTTTTACTACCGGAAGAATCCACTTACTAAAAAAAAGCTACTCCCTCCGTCCCAAATTGCTGGTCCATTTTGGGAAATTCAACTTTTTAAGGACCCAACATCATCATTGCACTTTTTACTTAATTTACATTGACTTTCCCTTTTTATCATTTTCTTTATTCAAAACTTTTACTTGAAAAGTGAAGGTATAAAAAGGCAAAATAGGTATGTATTTATCTTTTATGAAAAGTGGATATTTATTTTGGGACATCAAAAAAAGAAAAGAGGGACTAGAAATTCAGGGATGTAGTACTTTATATATAATCACTCTCTCTACTTTTACAATATGACCTATATATATGTATATATTACATACACGTGTATTTAATGGCATCTAAATGTGGACTCATCGCATGCATCCTGGGGTTGAAATTAATTTTACACTTATTACTTTATTAGTTATTGAAATGTACAGTTTGACTTGAACTTGTTATATTGCGCATATTATTATAAACAATATTCATAAGGTGTTTGATGTTTTAACTTATTTATATTTTTAATACATTGTTAATGAATTTGATATTGTCTCAAAACTATAATTTAGATTTTAAGTTTGTTATAAAAAAAATAAAAAATCATACTAATTGCAATTCACTTTCTTCTTTTGTTTCCGCAAAGGCTAACTAAAGTCAAAGGGATTGACAAATTTTGTTTCTTAAAATTCATAATTTTGCGGTCAATCAAAACATATTTTGCATATGAATGTGTTAATTTAAAAAGAGTGAACGTTAATTATATTGTTCCAATGTCTTTACATAGGTGCTTTTACTGATGTGGATGTACTAATCAATTTAAAAGTTGATTACAAATACTTTAAAAAAAAGTGTCAAAATTAATTTTTGAAAGTTTTTTTACCGGCAACCTACAATTAATAGTGATGCTTAGTAAATGAAATGTGGAGATGTAACTGAAGTATTACTGAACATGCATGGGCTTAAAAGGCCCACAAAAAGTCAATTTTATCTTAAAAAGATAACTGGCCGATCTCCTGTCATTGATGTGGGGCACCATTGAGAAAATCAAAGGATGGAAGCCATTCAGGTATCATATATAAGTAAATTTCACTTGATTTCTTATATTTTATAAAAAATTCACTCAGTCATCTGTATTGTAAAAAAATGCGAGAGACCTTATATACGTTCAATAACAAAAATACGAATAATAACTCAATATTTACGTGATGAATCATTTTTCAAACTGGGATATTTAAAAATATAACCTTTTCGATCATTATCAACATAAAGTTTATTTTACAACTTATTGGTAATTTTAAAGTTCAATTAGTATTTTTAGTGAGTATAAAATTATTCTTGACATTTATAATTTGCCCCTGTTAAATGAAGATAATGTGTATATTGATTAGCTTTTGCCGTCTATAAACAAGAATATATGCAATAATTCTTTCTTGTTTGGTATACAAAGTAATAATAACTCGTTTTCTTCTTATTCGTACGATCTTGTGTATGTGTACCAAAACATTTCATTTATTTATCATTTTATCATGTGTGTTTTTCTTACACTTTTCCTCGATCTTTTCTTTCGAGAGGAAAATTTTCAATTTAATTAGTGGACACAAAAAAAAATGTACGTCTTTTTTTTTTTTTCCTGTTCCTTCTTATCTATATTATAATGAAAATAATCATCATATCACTAAATTATCTAATCAATGATCCACATTAATTTGCAAAAGAAAATAAAAAATTTAGACCATTAGATGTGTTTTCAACCCATCAAATCAAGAAAGTCAAAAACTTTTTATCTCTCTTATTCCACCAATTTTAATCTCTTATCTTTTTTCTCTATCTATTTTTATGAAATTCAAAATACATTAAATTTAAAACAAAATACCATGTAAGAGTTTTTATATTTAAAATTTACCATTAAAAGTTTGTATATTTAAAATTGTAGATATAAAATTACGTATAAGACAAATGGTCAAAATTATAGGAAAAAGTATAAAACTCACATGCATGCATGAAAACTTTTTTATTCCTATTCCTGTTGTCTATAAAATGGATATTCAACACACATAAAGGAAAAAATTCAAAAGCATATGCACTATTCTTAACCTAGGCTGCCACTAAAACAAATAATTATCGGATCCTTAACTAAATATACATATCACAAAATAAAGTTGCAATCTCCAACTAAATGAGTTAATAATTGCGATCTCTAACCAAACGTTTCACACTTGCTAGAAACCATCAAGTTGTCATTTTTCAGGCTTTCATACTTTTTAGATAAATTTTTAAACTTATTATGCAATTCCTCAAACATTTCATATAATTCATAATAATCATTCTCATTATGTGCATCATCATTAATAGAAACATCAATATCGCTGAATGAATTATAATTAGAGTTTACCTCATCGTCTTTTACCATAAGGTAAAGGTTTGCCGTTTTCTCGTCGCTAGAGTCGGCATTGGACTCCCCTCCTTCGGAATCACTCAAAGTGCCTTTAAGGGCATGTTTTACTTGTTTGAAGGTTTTGTCCCTTTTATCTCTCTTCTCCTTTTTTCTAATCGGGCAATTTGTTTTGAAGTCTCCCGATTCATGGCAATGGAAACATTTCTTCACTTTTTCGTTTTCAACTCTTAGTTGAATTGATCGATCATTGTTCCTCCTTAATGAAGAACCAAAGTTGTTTTCTTTTCCTTGAAAGCTTTTCTTCTTGGCTAGAAATTTCATGAATTTTCTAGAGAGAAGAGCCATGTCTTCGTCACCTCCCATTGACTCCTCATCATCCTCTCGTTGACTTGCTTTGAGAGTTAGAGTCTTTTTGGCTTTTGTATAAACTTCTTTTTTCTTTTTAATTCTTTCTCATGAGTTTTGAGAGAACCCAAGAGTTCATCCATGCTAAGGGTTTCTGAGGTTCTTGGCTTCTTGAATGGCCATGACTTTCGGTCTCCATTTCTTGGAGAGAGTTCTAAGGATCTTTCGAATCTTGTCCTTATTAGAGTAGACCTTACCAAGAAAATCTAAAGCATTAGTGATAATAGAAAATCTACTATACATAGAAATAAGATATTCATTTGGCTCCATTTTGAATAGTTCATAATCATGAACAAGCATGTCAATATTGTTATCCTTAATTTGTGAGGTTCTCTCATGAGCAACCTCTAGTTTATCCCAAATTTCTTTGGCGGTTTTACAATTAGAAATTTTGTTGTATTCGTTCATGGTGAAAGCATAATGAAGAGAGTTTAAAGTTTTAACATTGAATTGAATTTTTTTAATGTCATGCTCATCATATTCCGAGATGAACTTAGGGAGAACATTACCCCTTTCATCAATTTTGGTAATCTCATAGGGTCTAATAAGTGTGATCCTCCATTGTTCAAAATCACTAGCTTAAAGAAAAGTACACATTCAATTTTTTCAATAACTATAATTTTTGCCATCAAATAGAGGTGGCCTAGTGGTGGAAGAATCTTCGTTAAGGCCGGTTCCTTGATAGATAGACATGATCGTAAACTTTAAGATTGTAGAATCAAAACAAGTGTACAACATCTGATACCAATTGTAGGTCGAAAAATACCCAAGAGGGGGTGAATAGGGTTTTAAAAACTAAATGGGATTTTAAAAAAAAAATTAAAAATTTTAAAGTTTATATCAAGCAATCAAGTAAAACACTAAAGTAACCCCAAGTACAAAGGGAATATAGCAATAAATAAAGAAGCTAGAGATAGAAAGATAAAACCGATAGAAGTTAAAATCTTTTTGTCCACACGGTTCGGCTTGTTAGCCCCTACTTCTGCGTTCGGACAGTTCTCCGAGAATTTTCACTAATACCAATCTTCTTCCGGGTGAAGATCAGACCTCTATAAGTGTTTACACTCTACAAATGTTGATATCTCTCAACATTCACATAAGAACAATCTCTTACTTATCTAAGAGATAAACCTCTCTTAATGTTTGAAGAATAAGATTTTAGTGACAAACACCAAAGTACAATAACTCTCAAGTATATGAAGATTACAAATTAAGCTCACACTAAAGGTTATCAAATTTGATCAACAATTTATAATGATGATTGATCAAAACAATGTTCAAGAATATTTGAGTATTGAATATAGATGAAAAGAATAGTGTTAGAATGATTCAAGAGTATTTAAATATGTCTTAGATAGTGTATATATAGTCTAGGACATATGGCCGTTTGGAGAGAGTTGGTGGAGGTTTGGTATCAAAAATGGTAAAAAATCAGAAATTCAACGGCTAGTTTCTAGGCCTTCAGTCGACTGAGAAAAGCTCATCAGTCGACTGAGCAATGCCCATCAGTCGACTGTTGGTCCATACTGGTTTGCTGCCAAAAAGTCCAAAAATTCAATTTTTGACACTTTTGCAAATTAGCTCGAAAATCAATTTTCAAGCTTGGGGAATGTTAAATATGAGTTCCTAAGACTTCTATAAAGTGAAGAGCTTAAAAATAAGGTTGTTAGAATTTAAAATGAATTTATTTCAAAAACGGTTTTTCGTTACGAAGAGGTTTTTGAAAGAATCTTGATTCAAACTTTGATTTGATCAAACTAATAATGTTAAAATAATGTATAAGCTATTATGATGATCAAATAAGAAACTTTACACAAATTCTAAAGTATTCACTCAAATATTAGATAAACGAGTGTTTGAAAACTTTAGAAAGTTTCTTCAATTCTTCACTTGCTTTGATCTATAATCCTTATTGATATGAAATGGTGAATGAGCTTTAATCAAGTTGATGTGTGGTGTTAGATAAATGAGATTTGTAAGCTTTGTGGAAGAGTGATCTTGGTTCTGGCTTGTCGATTTTGTCCACGTGTAAACAAATATTTGTGGGTATTACTTAAAATAAAAACTTAGTTAAATTACATAAGATTAATGTTATTGTTATTATCAAAACAAGATTAGTGACTTTAAGGTCAACAGTATGGTACGTGGAACTGTTACTTGATAAACTTATATATATTGGAAATTTGCCTTAAACAAATTATTTGTTTTGACTCTTAATTTATTTGGGCTTTAATGAAAGCATTTGTTTTAGACCTGATATTGCTCAAAGTTTATATGAGTCTCTATGGTTGTTTTGTGTATTTAAGCCCAAAGATCCAATTAAATGAAAAGAGTCCCAATTCTAGATACTTCTACGCGTAAAACGCGTTGGGTTGTTGAACGGTTACTTGTGTATTTAATACATAGTTGGTGATCCTTGTAATGCGTTGTTTTATGGTTGATCTAGATCGTTAATCTAGTGGGGATCAATGGTTAATTCGTTAATCCATGTCAATCCATTTACATCCGTCGATTAAGTGTTGCACTGCCTTAGTTAGGATAAAATCCTAACCGTATGTTGAATAATATATATTCCTTCATTCATTCAAAAGGCATTATTGTTATTTTTGATAATTTTTTTTACAGATCTATTAAATCAGACATCATAGAACAAAATTGAATATATACTTTCTAATTTGTGTCAAAGATATGTTGTTTATGATAATCTTTTTTTATATATCTATTAAATCAAGCAACAGAGGGATTCATACTTGATTTTCCATTTTGAACTTTGAATAATCTAGTTATATTTTTTTTGTATGTTTAATTTGGAATGTTTTCTATAAAATTCTTCTTGTAAAGGAAAACAATTACTTAGATCATAGTAGATATTTTTGTTTTCGAAAAACTGGTTTTCAGATCTAAAAAGTTTTATTAAGTTTCAATAATTATAAATATATTCTTGTTTAAAAAACCTTTTGTATATGTTGAGGACTATTGTGATTTTGGCTGAACTGAATCTATATTCCCTGGTGTGGTTGAGGGCTGGTTTGGAGTGCTGAAAATGTTCTTCACTGGAAATTGGTGGTTTGTGTATGATTGTTGTAAGCATTTCATTCCTTTCTCTTTACCTATTTTGTTCATATAATGGATTTAGGTTGTGAGTGTACTTGCCTCTATGGATTTTTCCTATGCATCCGTTGGATAGATTTTTACCATATAAGTATTGTTTTTGACAGGATGTGCACGGTTCGGTTAACTAAACGGAATGGTTAAACGACTAACCGAACTGACTTTTCAGTTTTATGCCCAAGTTTCACCTAACCAAACTATCAGAATGGCTAAAATCGACTGGTAAGGTTTTGGTTGGTTCAGGCGGTTAGTTTTTATCGGTTTGGATCTTGGGCCTAAAATTATAGTTTTGGGCCATGGGTTTATATTTGGAATTTTTTTTATATATTTTTCAATCTCTTGGACCTTATTTTCTTGTTAAATGTTTGTGTATTTTCTCTTCGAAAATATTTATTATTCTTAAGCTTTCTTTTTAATTTTTTAATCTATATTATTTTTTAAAAAATAGATCATTAGTTAAATAAATTGAACTAATAGAAATATAATAAGTGTACTAGTTGGTTCGATTTTTGTTGGCTTTATTTTAGTTGTCTGATTTCTTAACCGAATTGAACCGCAATGCTTGAAAAATGGCTCGGTTTTGTTTTATGGTTTTTTTTCGATTTTCTGCACACCCCTAGTTTTTGTGTGGTTGCTTTTGTGTGATTGTCCCTGATCTAGACTCAACACTTGAACAACAATTGTAATTTCATAAACGAAAAGTGAGAATCACTTCTTTAAATCAAATAACTTTCTGACTATTAAAATACTCTAATTAAACAAATTGTTTGATAAGTAAACGGTTTTAAATTAAAAGATTCTTTCAAGATTTATGTGTGAGCATGGTGGTTGAAAAACAAGGAATTTTTTTTTTATCTGCAGATCTGTCAGCTTCATCGGAAGAGGAAGATCTCATCGACATGAGTACCAAAAAGGTTAAATAATACACTAACAAGGAAGTTCCAGCAAGCTGGAACAACATCTCAGAGAGGAATTGTTGATTGATGCTATCAATACAAAGAAACCAAGAGGTACTGAAGGAAGCTCCAACAATGGTAAAGTATCATGTATTTAAGGAAGCTCTAGCTGGAATGAAAACTGAGGTAACCAAATCCACCACTATATTATCTAACATATTGATGAATTAATTGAATTCTACAATAATTCAGTTATCTACCTCCTTTCAAATTCAAGGATACCCATCTATTGAACTCGATACAAACTCCAAAAATTCTTTAGAATTTTGTTAGAGGGAAATCTTAATCTTGATAGTCTTAGGCAGAACAATGTGAACCATTTCTTTATAGGATATAATTCATATTCTCTTAAAGTCCATGATACGTGTCGTCTTATTGATTTTGTTGAGATTATAAATCCCACATTGGAAAATTGAAGCCTTGCAAAGCAATACATAACACAAAGGGGTTGATGCCAATTGAAACAAGATGATCGCACCTTATAAAAGAGCCTTCACGCGCGTGTGAGATCCTACCTAACATATATGCGGACAAAACCCTCTAGTGTGCTAAGCAGTAAGCCTAAGCTTATCCTTCAAACTCTTGGTTTTCAAAATAGTTATATTGTACCTAGACTGGGTTTTTCAAGTGCAATCTAGCTTCTTGGGAATTCAAATATTGGTTATGTCAAAATTATTGTTTGAGTGCCATCAAGTTTATAATTGTATTATTAGCTTTAACTCTAATCGAATTTTCCACCAATCTCGATCTCTTTGCATTGTAATTTACAGACTACTCACTAAGGTCATTGTAAACTGGATGCATTAAGCCTCTATGCTTTTGAGCCTCGTCAATTTTATGCAATTCGCTTTCGACCCTCGAAGACATCCAATTTTTAAAAATATCATGCTCCAAGAGGAAATCCAGTTTTTAAGTAAGATCATCAATACTTAGGAGTGGGGGAGGATCTTTAGAACAACGCTGAGGTTGCTAGGTATACTCCTATATATTATTAGTACCACTGTGTCGCTCTTCATTTTCTTTCTCTAGCAAATTAAGCTCTATCTGTTATGTGTGGTTGTGACTCTAACTCATCGCTACATATTAATAGATATATGGGCTATTTGGTACGGAAATGTAGTTAAAGTCTATTCCTGTAATTACAATAAAATAAATAACATCTCTTCTTTAATTCAAATTCAAAACATCCTAAAATAAATAATTAAAAATAAAAGATATTTGCTTTATTTAATTTGAAATTCTAAGTCTCTTATTAGGTTTTCAAATCCCGATGAAACAAACCATATATATTGAATTCCCCTCTCCATTTGGAAATTAAGTTCATTAATTATTACATCCAAAAATTTAGTAATTATCTTAAGATATTTTTATTGTATCTAATGAAAACTACATAAGATAATAAATAAACTAACTCGTTACACCCTAGCATCTTAATCCCTGTCCCATTTTTGACTGCATTCTAAGACAAAGTCTACAACTTAAACAAGTCTTTCCAATCAAGAAAATGGACATGTTTGTAATCTACAATATTGATGATTATGTGTACAATTCATCAATGCATAGGATATAGCTAAACTGATGGACCATGCTCATATTATTATACCTTTTTTCCATACTTAATAGACTACTGTTAATGTTAAAGCGAAATAAAGCTTCTGCCAAAGTAATATAATATCACTTACATAAAAAGTTTAATTACCTAATCAAGGGCGGATCCAAGATTTCTCGAAGAGGTGTGCTAATGTCAAAAGATAATTTTGATATAGATTTTTAGAAGCTAAAGAAGGAAAAGGGGAAAAGAAAAAACTCCCTAGCGTTTTTTTCCTACTTGGAACATAATCCACATTCTAGTAGTACATTAAATTGCAATAACACTTCGTGGATCGTATCAACCTCTACTCTTGTGGCAGACACTAACAAATCTTTATAGAAAGAATAAAAATTTAATATGTATTAAATATGACACATACTAGATCTATAAGCCAATAAAATCTCTGATCCGATTGCCACAATTTATCCATATAATAAATCATTTGTTGCGTATAATATATGTAATAAGCATAACGTATGTGTTTGGTAAATTTGTAATGTAATTATATCTTACCTTTATCATTTTAAATTAAGAGTCATATTATTATATACTTTTCATTATGTCTCAAATTAAAGTTTTAGTGTCCTTTTTAGTACATCAAAATAAATGCACCAACTCTTATGATAGTACTTAACTAAATTGTTAGAATTGTGTGAAAAACAAATTGACGGAATTCTTAATTTAAATTAAGGAGTGCTAAATACATATCAATTAAACACAAGATATATATTAACCGACGAAATGAAATAAATTGAACATAGATATATAGCTATCTATATATAGAAGGCCAATGGATTTATAATGAAACAATTATAAATGATATTATATATATATAATATAAAATATTATAACAACTCACAAGTAAAGATGAATTTGAATTAAAATACACATCTCAACCGTTCAAATAGCAAAATTTGATCTCAACCTTACAAACTTTTTCCCTTATACATTTTTTTCCTTCTATTTTATTATTATAGATATATATATATATACATATAATATAATATAAAATATTATAACAACTAACAAGTAAACAAACGGAGAAAACATCAAAACAAAATAAAGAATGTTTATAGAATATACTTACTTTACTTCATCCAATGGAAAAAGAGGAGCTGTAGAAGATTCAAAGAAAGTGTGAGAACCACCACATGCTACTTTCTATGATTCTGTTGGTGTTGACTACAGGTCTACTAGGCTAGGCTGGGCTGTGTTTAAAAATTACTAGTACTCTAGGTGATTATTTTTGGGAGTGGGCTGAAGCCTAGTTGCCCCCCCCCCCCCCCCCCCCCTCTCCTACGCCCGTGTACCTAATGCGTAAATTACTTGGGTTTGGCTACTGGCAGCGCATATAAATTGTCGCTAAGAATAGTTTTGTGTGCTAAAATATTCATGCAGGTTGCTAATAACATTACCCATTAGCTTTTGGCAGAAGCATATATAATTGCCTTGGTAATACAATAACTTTGGGATATATGAAACCAAAATAATCAAATCGGTACCTGATGAGAGGAAGTACAGTTGTGATTTACAACTGTACTTCCTTTCATTTGGTCACAATGGTTGAAATAAAAGGGCAATATTGTGAAAAGATATCAAATCTCTCTCTCTTTCTCCGTAACTAAGTTTTATTACATGTGACCTCATATTTATAGAGGGGAACTTGGATAAATAAGTATATATTTTTTTTACATTAGTATAATTATGGAATTAGAATTTAGCTACAAGTACATATTTGTATAATTATGGGATATAGACTTTAACTACACTTATTCCAAGTTCCCCTGTATAAATACGCGGCTACATGTAATAGAATTTAGTTAAAGTGCAAGAGAGACACTACACCAAAACTCGTAAATAGGCACCACAATCTAAAACAGTTTATCACCATTTATAATTTAAGTACATCTTGGCACCAATTTGGAATGGTCCTAGGCTGCTCCAGATTAGGAAGGACTTGCAACCATTCCAAATTGGTGACAAACTTTTTTCACTCCCAAATCTAGTTGACCCGTCCACTCCAGCGAAAATTTGAATATGGCGCGAATATTCCCTCCAAAATGAAATTCCCACCCAAACCAATTTTCACTCAACATATTGTACTTTTTATTTATTTTTTAACATATTATAATAGTGGGAATTAATATTTATTTTTTAATATTATTTTTTTAAAAAAACTTTGATACAAGCTAAATGTGAGATTAACATTTATGATTTCGTCATTTATTTAAAAAAACATGGCATTGTTTAATTTTAATAAAAGTAATTTTCACCCCAAAACTTATACTTTATGTTTATTTTTAACATAATATAACAGTGATAATTAATATATTTGTTTTTTAACATTAATTTTTTAATAAAAAAGTAAAGTGAATTTGGAATCCATTAGTATCTACCAGACACGTGGACAAATAATAAAATTACATGTAGACAAATATAAAAAGTTACACGTGGTCAAATAAAAAAATGACACATGTTAGATCAATAAGAAATTGGGGCAAAAGAAAAATGAATCTGGCACGGTAGTGGTCCTTCCAAAACCGTTCCAGATTTGGTGAAAATCGGGTATGGTTTTACCAAAATAAAGCATCAAATTGGAAAGGATTTGAGCCATTCTAGAAAAAAAACACACCTGTTTTAGGCATGGCTCTGAACCGTTCTTGTTTGCCATTTATGGTAGAGAGAGAGAGAGAGAGAGAGAGAGGGAATGAAGAGAGACACAATGATGGTGATAGTTAGAGCAGGGCCTATGTACTGGCGTAGAAACCTTAGCATCCCAAACCTTCTCTCTATCACATATTGTTCTAGATACATATAGAAGATTGCAATGGCTCGTTGTGGAACAAAAAGGCTTACAAGCGCTTAAAGCTTCATTTACCAAAACACTTGTGCCAACTTCCACACGTACACGCACCTTTTCCTCCTAATGAACCTGCGTTTGTGTACACAAATGGCTTTATCCAATACTTGGATAGCTGTGGGCTGAGCTTAATTTGAGGTTCTTTGAATGCACATTCGGATGGTGGAGAATGCATGGTTAGAGAAGGGAGGTAGTAGGCTGCATGTGGTGGCGAAAAATGAGGTCAATGGTGGTGTTGAGGAGTATGTGGGAACGTATTTGGTGGTGGTGACATGAGAAAATATTCAGGTTTTATCTCGGATTTCACTAGATTGGATGGGTTCAAATGAGAGGTGATACATGCATTCGAGTGAGTATGAAAGTGCAAAATCTTTTACTGATAAAGATGTGTTGGTTGTGGAAATTTTGGGCATGGCGATCGCTTTTGATTTATTGCACTGGTATGTTCATACTTCCATTGATGTCTGCAGCCCGGTACATTACTTTTATTCTTTTTTTTACATATATTATATTTATGTGTGTGTTTTTTGGTAGATTTACCAAATAATTTTTATAGTTCCATAGAATTTTGATTGATAAACTATCTGTAGATATAGATGATATACAAAATTATATTCTTATAGTTCTTATTCAAAATGTTTCTTATCTATACAAATACTTTTGTTTTCTTTTGTAAGTGTGAGTATAGGTACGTACAATGTAAATTTATCAATCAGAATTTTAATGTGGCGGACATAAAGTCTGGTGTAAAAAAAAAAAAAAAAATTTTTAACCTTTATTAATTAAAGGGTTCTATAAAATTTTGCCATAAAACGTAATTCAAACATTTTGGACAAGAACAATGACAAAGTGTCTCTATATATAAAAGTTATCCAGATATTTTTCTAAGAGCAACTTTTAAAAAAATAATAAATAATAGCTAGTGTACGTGTTAACTCAGAGGTACATGAACGCGTACCCAAAAGTTGGAACGAAAGGGTCTTTATTACTTGTGTCAATATGTGGAGGGTTTAAGATCAGTGTAAAATAATTAGTTTTGCACCTTTTTTAATCCAGAGATTTTTTAGAGATAAACGGTTGATCTTGAACCACAATTTTAATTAAAATCAATTCTAATAAGGTATAAATGTATAAATTTGACTTCGAAATATCTTTAATTAAAACTTGTTCCAACTGATAATAAATTTGACTTCGTTCTGTTTTTCTCAATCATGATTATAATTCCTATGTTTTACTTCTTCCTTTTCCTTTGTTTTACTTAGAACAATAAATGTCTCAACAGTGTTTATATGGACGTACATATGATCATTATAATAATTATTTAAACATTGTTTACTTACACTACAAAGTTAGTTGTTATTCCATCCGATTCTACAGTAGGGTTTTCAAATTGTGTTATATGTACCTTAAATTTGGGATGAATTCGTATGCTAGTACGTAGTTATGAGAAATGTTATTGCTTGTGGCATATAACATATGTTTGTGGATGGAGAGAGAGAGAGAGAGAGAGAGAGAGAGAGAGAGAGAAGAAAATAAAAATAAATCTTAAAAATCTAGGGAAAGAAGCCGAAGCACACATGCATGCACAAGTGTTGTCATTTGCCTACACAAAATAGATATAAACAAAATGCAAGAATGAATCAATTTTGGGTAACTAATTCTAGAATTAAGAGATTATCGTTCATAATTTTTTTCTTGTGTATATATTAGATAAATGGGATGACCAGAGAGGGTAAAGAAGATGGAGCATAAAAGATATAGGGGTCCATATGGATATAAAATTGCTCTGGAAAAAGTTTTGCTCTAGTAATATCATTTGCTTGAAAAAAGCAATCAATTTATTACCTTAACAAAGTTTAGCTCAAATTAAAATTACTCAAAATCTACTATTGATCTTTATAAAATATTAAAATCTACCGACCAAAAAGGTGTAAAACACTGGTATAATTTGAACCTAGCTAATTACTTTCTCTTTTTTGATACAAGTGATGATAGAGTCAATATTCAAGGGGATGTAAATCCAGGGAAAGAACTTGAATTTAGTCCATTGGCACAAAACTTTGCAACATCTATTTGGTAGGCTCTTGTCTCACCAACATTTATTGTGAATAAAGTTTTACTTCCATCTCCACTACCGCTATTAAAAATTATCTCCATTCCCGCCTCCATCCCTAATTATGGATATCCAGCAATCTCAATCCCCGTCTCCATCAGGTAATGAGTTCCCGCAGGGATTCTCCAATATTTTTTTTAAAAAATATATATAAAAAAATAAGAATAGGGAAGATAGAAATAATATAATACCTTATAATATATATAAATATAAATATATAGATTAAATTATATATACACAATGAATAATGAACTAATTTTATATACATACACACACATATATATAAATACAAAATAAGAAAATTTACAAAATTAAATATATCGAAATAAGTATGGGTTGGAGACTCTCATACCTAAACCCGACTAATTTCAAGAATCCCTGACCCGAAAACAAGGAAAACCGCAAGGAAAGAAAAAGTACAAGAATATATATGCGCGATTAGTCTCTATTGTTTGGTAGGAAAAGTAATAATAACATGTTTTCTTCTTAATTGTAACATCGTGCATGTGTACCAAAAGATTTCATTTATTTATCATTTTATTAAAAGGGTTCAATATTCGTTAAATAATATCATAGTCAATTAGTGTGCTTTATTTCTGTGTGAAAACTAAAAGAATATTATATTATATATGTTTTCGTTTCATTTTTCCACTTTTCTTGGGAGTGTATTTTTTTGAATTTAATTACTGGATACAAAACCACCAACAAGTGGTCAAGTGATAGCGCACTGAGATCAGCGCTAGGTTTGACTGGGAGTTCAACTCCTAGTTCGAATCTTGGCAGCTGAAAAAAAATCACGCTGGCTCGAGAGAAATGTACGCTTTTTTTTGCTATACCAAATAAAGGAAAATTGGAAATTTCTTCTAATTATGTTGTTTGTTTTAGTTCCATCTCTTGACTTTTCCCATGTATTAAACGGAAAATAAGTGTTTGTATTATATAATATTAATGCTTGTGATTTTTATTGTGTAAATAGGATGGTGGAAACCTATTCTATGAAAATGGAATGCCCAAACGTACCGAGGAATCCCAGTCATTGGAAAGGGGAAAGTCGTCTCTATTGTGCTGGATATATTTTCTAAGAGTGAACTGTTTGGAATTTCAAATTGTTAGAATATACTATGTATTTAGTATTAATTATATTTCCTATTCTACTTTCCTAATTGTATTGATTGTGTTCTCATTATACTTTCCTAATTGTAGGCTAGATTATAGCTTTGTCTCTTGTATATATATTCATTCTTTATTGTACATGATCATCAAGAAAGTAATACAATTCTTTTATTCTCCTTCAATCTCTTTTTCAATTTCTATTTCGTAGCATTGTATCAGAGGGATTCATCCTCCTCTAGAACCAATCTTTATCCCATCTTCAACCAAACCTAAATCAATAAACCCTAGCATCATAAATCCAAGCAATCAAATACTAATCATCAATCCTCCTACTGTCGCTCCACTGTCTATCAAATACAGAACCTAAATCACCCAACCCTATACACCAATACCTTCGTCTCTTCAATACGAAGAGAACCCCGTCGAAATCACCCCCATCGGAGGCCTCACGCGCCGCTTTTTCATCCCTGGGTTCTGCCGCACGCGCCCACGCGCCACCTGCCTTTTTTCTCTCTGAAACCCTAAACCGGTCCTCTCTGCCGGTTTTTCTGAACCAGTCCCACTTCCTTGCACTGGTTCACTTACTTCTAAATCGGTTTTCTTCACCCTAAAACTGGTTCCCTACCAAATCAATCGTTCCGGATCTGTTTTTGGCCTTAGATCTCTCAGAATCCGATTATATTTTGCTGCTGCTGTGTTAACTACCCAAAGTTTTCAATGGAAAAGCACGAATTTTCATGCCCAATCTCTATCGTCCTCAATGGAACCAATTATGTTCAGTGCTCCCAAGCCATGACCAGTTTTTTGAAGTCTCGTAAGTCCTTGAGAATTGTTACTGGAGAAGTTGTTAAGCCAACCAAGAAAATCGACGAAACTGATGATAAATTTAATAACCGTCTTGATGATTGGGAAAGCAAAAATGGTGATATTATAACATGGGTTCGGAATACCGTAATATCTCGTATAGGACAGCAGATTGGTCGCTTTACCACCGAGAAAGAAGTTTGGAATTTTCTAGAATCTTAGTACACCCCATATGATCTCTCTTATCAATACCAGTTACTTACTGCTTTACATTCCAAAACCCAACAATCTGATCAGTCAATTGATGATTATTTGTCTGATCTCCAAGCTATATGGGACCAGTTAGCCCAATCTGAACCTACCTTTTGTGAGCATGATGCTAAAAAGTTTGAAACATATCGCGATAATCAACATGTTATCACTTTTCTGATGAGACTTCACGATAAATTCGAATCAGTTTGGGCTGCTCTATTTCATCGCAATCCTTTACTATCTCTTGATGATGTCATAACAGAGCTTCTCTCAGAAGAAACACGGTTCGCCACTCGAGCCACTATTCTAATTCTGTGTTAGCTGTTCAGAGTTCGATATATACCTACCAAAAATTCATCTTCACGAGAATGTGCATACTGCCATGCCACCACCCATATGCTACTAAAGTGTCTAATTAGGACGTGTTTCTTTTGTAAAAAGGTGGGACCAAGTCATTTTCAAGCCGACTATTATAAGAACCCATCCAGGAGATCCTCCACTAGATCCTCTTCCAGCACCATCACTGCTGCCACCACTGATTTATCTGAGTCGGATATTTCTACTGCACCTGTGACTCTCGTTGACATCACAGCTATTCTTAAAATGGTTACATCTTCTCCTGGTTCTGCTATGGCTACCACCACAGGTACATCTTGGTTCTTTGACTTTAGTTGCTGCAATGATATGACTTCTGATCGCTATTTTTACTTCTAAAAGTTATAATTCTCATACACCCACTATTAAAACTGCGGATGGTTCTCAATTACCTGTTAGTCATGTTGGGACGGTTACTAATCCTAGCCTCTCTTTACCTGCTACATTTCATATTCCAAAACTAACTATCAACCTTTTTACCTGCTACATTTCATATTTCAAAACTAACTATCAACCTTATTTATATTGGTCAATTGTGTGACCTTGGGCTGAATGTTATATTTTTCTCTTCTGGTTGTCATGTGCAGGATCCTTAGACGGGACAAATTATTAGGATCGGCCGTAAAGTTGGACGCATGTTCGAGCTCATACAACTTCGTACCTCACCCACTCTTATTGTTGCATCCACACCACCTGTTAGATCCCCACCAACTGTTTCTTCATTTGAATTATGGCATTCCCGTTTAGGACATGTGTTTTTTGATCGTCTTCGTTCTATTGTGTCATCTGGTCAGTTAGGGTTAATAAAGTCTGAGAAATTGTCTTGTTTATCTTGTCAACTTGGAAAACAACTGGCATTATGTTTTAATAAAAATGATTCTATTTCTTCAGCACCTTTTGATCTTATTCACTCTGATATTTGGGGACCCTCTCCACATTCTACCATGAGAGGTTCAAAATATTTTGTTATCTTTTTGGATGATTATACTCGTTTTACTTGGATCTATCTTATGAAAACTCGTTCAGAATTACCCCAAATCTATTATAATTTTGCTCGCATGATTCAAACTCAGTTTTCTCGTCCAATAAAAATTTTTTGAGCTGATAATGCCGTGGAATACAAGGAAACCTCATTTCTTAAATTTCTCCTTGAACAGGGCACTGTTTCTCAATAGTCTTGTATAGGTATATCTCAGCAAAATGATTGTGCTGAACGGTTTCGCACACTTCTTATCTTCAGTAGTTGCCCTGAACGGTTTCGGGGGGAAACAGCATTTACTGCTGTTTACACTATCAATCGTATCCATATTCCCTTTCTTCAGCATCAATCTCCATATGAGAGACTTCATGGTACCTCTCCTGATTACAATTTCTTACGAGTCTTCGGTTGTGCTTGTTTTGTGTTACTCCAGCCTCATGAACGTTTTAAATTGGAACCACGTGCTCGTCTTTGTTGCTTCTTAAGGTATGGGATAGAACATAAAGGTTATCGGTGTTGGGATCTTATCTCAAAACGTTTAAGGATTTCTCATCATGTTGTCTTTTGGGATTATAAAATGTTCTTATCTCTATCCAAATTTTATATCCTTGAAGAATCTCCGCTTCCATTCTTTACTCATTCTTCACTTGAATTTTTCACCCTTGAATTCGAGGCTTCAGTTGTCACATTTCCACCGGAACCTGAACCAGAAGCCACACCATCACCACCTCAACCTCTTAGTCTAACATCTCCTGAACCATCCTCACCTGACGTCATTTCTTCCAATGAGCTTCAACATACAGTACCTCCCAATGATGATGTCTCGCCTGCTGATCCTGTCATACCTCAACCACAATGACAGTCCACTCGGGTAAGAGAGCTCCCTCGCCATTTTCATGATTACCATTGTTATTCTACCATAATTTCTCACTATGAACCTTCATCCTATAAGGAAGGTAGTACTAATCCACTTTGGCAGCAAACTATGACAGAAGATTTACAAGCTTTAGATAAAGCGCATACCTGGGACCTTGTGACTCTTCCTCCTAGAAAATCTGCAGTTGGGTGTAAATGGGTGTATAAAATCAAGACACAATCTGACGATTCGATTGACCGATACAAAGCTCGTCTCGTAGCCAATGGGTTTAATCAGGAGTATGGTATAGAGTATGAAAAAACTTTCACTCTTGTGGCTCGAATGACATCTGTTAGCAGTCTTATTGCTATTGCTACCGTTCGTGAATGGGATCTTTTTCAGATGGATGTCAAGAATGCCTTTCTTAATGGAGATCTCACAAAAGAAGTCTATATGAAACCACCTCCCGGTTATTCGCACTAGTCCACCCAGGTCTGCAAACTTCGCCGTGCCCTATATGGACTCAAGAAAGCTCCCCGAGCTTGGTTTGCAAAATTTAACTCTACCATCACAAAGCTTGGTTATTCCTCCGGTTCGTCACACTCAGGCCTCTTTATTCGAAAGACAAATTCTGGAACTATTCTTCTTCTCCTCTATGTGGATGACATGATAATTACTGGGGATGATATTTCTCGTATCTCGGATCTCAAACAATCTCTCAGTCATTTTTTAAAAATGAATGATCTTGGTGTCTCAACTACTTCTTAGGGCTTGAAGTCCTTTTTGATTCGACAGGTTACTATTTGTCTCAGGTGAAATACACGTTTGACATTCTGGCTCGTGCTGGTCTCACTGACTGCAAAACTGCGTCTACTCCATTGGACACCAATGTTAGACTTACTCTGTTTGATGGTACTCATCTCTCTGATGGTACTTTATACTGACAGTTAGTTGACAGTCTGGTTTACCTTACTGTTACTCGCTCGGATATTGCTTATGCTGTTCATGTTGTTAATCAATTTATGTTCGCTCTTCTCTTTACTCATTTTAATGCTGTCATTTGGATCTTTCGTTATCTCAAAGGGACAGTTTTTAATGGGCTTCACTACTCCTCAAAGTCATCTCTTGTATTAAGGGCTTACTCTGATGCAGACTGGACCGGTGACCCTACGGATTGACGGTCTATTACTGGTTACTGTTTCTTCCCCGGGGACTCCTTTTTTACTTGGCGTAGCAAGAAACAGTATGTTGTTTCTCGATCAAGCACTGAGGCTGAATACCGCGCTCTTGCTAATACTTCACAAGAACTAATATGGCTTCGACGCCTTCTCGATGAATTGGGTGCTCTTCAAGACTCTGATACTACTTTCTATTGTGACAACCACAGTGCCATCCAAATCAGTCACAATGATGTCTTTCATGAACGAACCAAACACATTGAGATTGATTGTCACTTTATTCGCCAGCATATTCGCAATCTGTACATTCGTCTTATGCCCGTATCTTCAGACGACCAGTCTGCAGATCTCTTCACCAAAGCTCACCAGCCTAGCCGTTTTTAAACTTTGATTTTCAAACTCCAGTTGGTCTCTCACTTACCACCTTGAGTTTGAGGGGGGGTGTTAGAATATACTATGTATTTAGTATTAATTATATTTCCTATTCTATTTTCCTAATTGTATTGATTGTGTTCCCATTATACTTTCCTAATTGTAGCCTAGATTATAGCTTTGTCTCTTGTATATATATTCATTCTCTATTGTACATGATCATCAAGAAAGTAATACAATTATTTTATTCTCCTTCAATCTCTCTTTCGATTTCTATTTCGTAACACAAATGATGCCCAAAATATAGCTGATGATATATATATCTAGAAGGCTTTTGGGGTATATATATATAATTATAGTATATATGGCTGATTAAGGGTTTCTCATTAATTAGAGAGTTGCTAGGCGTAAAAGAAAATTAGAGTAGGTGGTGGTTGATGATATATATCAATCCATTTAGAGAGATGAGCCTAGGGTGGTTGTCTTAGATGTTCTTTCGCTTGCTCGCTCTCTTTCAATTCTTTTTCTTTTTTCTTGTGTTAAGATGTTCACGTAAATGAAATTTCTTATGGTAAAAATCTCAAAAAAAATTTGGTTTAATTTGATTAAATTATAAGTAACTCTATTGTTCATCATCAGTATAATAATCAAAAAACCATTTTCTGAATCCACTATATTTTTCTTGGAAAAATTCTTTATTCATTTTATTTCTATCATATACAAATGGTTCAGAAATTGTTACAACATTTATTGATTTAGTATTTATACCTAAATCTGCCATATTTACCCCAAGTTCTGATATAGTGTCTGGTTCATTTTTTACAGGTTAATCTTCACCAGAACTAGTAGCAGGATGGTAGACACCGTGAGGTATATTTTGTTTAGAATTTATAATTCCTTCAAACACAAGATTATTGGCTTTAGTAGCAGAATTTACAACTGATGTAGCAGGAGTATAAAATTCTTTTTGCCTAGAAGATTCAGCAAAAGAATTAGCTATAATATTTGCTAAAGTATTAGCAGGAGTATAAAACTTTTCTGAAGCAGTTTTAAACGAATGTCTAGAGCTTGTTGATAATCTTGCTGTTTTATTATTATCAAATGTTATAATAACATCACCATCTTGATACTAGACTATATTTTGAATTTTACTATTTTCTACAGGCTCAGGCGGTGCAGCAGCCTCAAGTAGCCATGTAGTAGGAGGGGTTATATCCTTCCACATAATAGTACGAGGTATATCAACATCAGAATTTAAGATGTTTGTTTCAATTAATATGGTTCTATCTTTACAATCATATAAATGAGCACGAGGACTGAAAGTGTTCATCACTCTATAATATATTCGATATGTAAGATTTAAAGGCTCAGATCCAGCTTTCATATTATAACCGTGAATCTGAATATTTATAGTAAGGACATCTAGAATATTTTTATCAGTAAATGATATAGAAAAATTTGGATGTGCATCAAAATATACTGGCCCATTACATAGACTTGATCTAACCATGCCTATAAGAGAATCATCAAATTTATTATGACGACAGTCATGTAGAGCAATTAAAAATGAGGTATTTAAACCTTTCATAGTTAATGGTTTTAAAGCAACTTGAACTAATCCAATATGCAAATATCTATAACGATCTTTATATATGTCTATCTCTTGTTGTGTTAATAATTGTATAGTATCTAGACCACTTCCCACCGGAATTGTTTGTTCAATAGTTTTTATAGACATTGAAGAAAATAAATTAAACATATCTGTTTGATATATTTTATCAGGTGAGACTTTAGGGATATTCCAATTTAAAAGTAATTTTTCAATATCTCTAACTTCTATATCTTCTCTGTTTTTTATAAGCGGTTTAGATTTAAAACGATTTGTCATAACAAAGTTTGAACGAGACAACATTTTAATGGTTCCACAATTAATAACAAAGATAATTCTAGCTCGACTGTCAACGAGCCTTAAGTAATTAATGGAAAATAAGCCTTCATGTGCACTACCTGATAACAGGTCTTAAGAGACTGACTCTCACAGTCGCTTAAGACCTCTTCTCCGTTTCTTAAGACTTAAGCGATTAACTGTTAGTCGCTTAAGTATTGTCGCATAAACCAAGTGGCTGTAGTTCTTAAGTGACTGAGAATTATGGATCCGTCGCTTAAGAAACTCTAAAGCCACGAACTTAAATTCCGTCACTTAAGGCTTATGCAATTAAAGGAAATAGTTTAGTCCCTTAAGCTAAACAATTTTAAGTGACTAATAATGTCTTTGTTAGTCCCTTAAGCTGGGCCAGCTTAAGCGACTAACAATGGCTTTGTCAGTCCTTTAAGCTGGGCCAGCTTAAGCGACTAACATTGGCTATGTTAGTCCCTTAAGCTGGGCCAGCCTAAGCGACTGGCAAGGCATTCTCAGTCTCTTAAATTAGGTCACTTAAGAGACTAACAAAGCCTTATCAGTCGCTTAAGTTGGCCACTTAAGCGACTGACAATTGCTATGTTAGTCGCTTAAGTAAAGAAATATCATAGCACAAGCATCTGCAATTCTAACAGCCTGCAGGTTTGCTAAACCTGCAATTCAAATCATTCACACCTGCAATTCAAACAAATTCACATTTGCAATTCAAGCCAATTCGCAGTTGCAATTCAAACCAATATGATTTCAATAATAAGTGTTCATACAGAAAGTTAACACAAATACGAGTGTATAATTCACAAACAACATACAAACATTGAATGTAGTTCACTTACAACATTAAAAACTTGTTCACAAAAAATACAAGTCTAATAACAAAAGTTGCGAAAGTACAAATTATTTCTGACTAGTATTCGAACCAGTCGTCGCCTCACGAGTCTCCTTAAGTTGCTTCACTATGTCATGAATATCTAGAAATTGTTCCTGAAGCTGGCGAATGCATTCGTTCGTTGCCTTGAGTTCTTCCTTCTGAGACTTAAGTTGCTCCTCCTGAGACTTGACTTTCTCCGCTAAGATCGACTTAGAAGCAGTCGCCCGTGCTCCACCTCGTTCCTTAGGCAACTTCCGGCCTGATCTTCCTAAGCCGAAAATTGCCGTCCCTCTCGTTGCACCAATCTCTCCCTCAATAACACTCACTTGTTGTGAACACCTCATTTTGCGACCCCCGCAAGAATGTTAATTTTCAAATAAATAAACATGCATGCACGCACGAGCATTCCTAGATGCACATGTATTTTTTTCATGTGATACAGGTCAAAGAAGAAAGCCGAAAGGACCCCGGATGAGGAGTCACAGAATTATCGAAAATTGTCGGAATCGAAAACCGTCAAAACTCCGGGAAATTTGTGAAAGGAGAGTCACATACTTTGGATCATCCTTAAACTTTGAGAGTTGTTGGAAATTATCAAAAGGAGTAACATACTCGAAAATCAGCTAAATCCGACGGTCGGATCTCCGAAAATTCAGAAAATCGCGAGTTTATTTCGGGTGGTCAAATGGAGGTGTTATCGAAGTTAAAATGGTTTGAAGTTTGGTAAATGGATAGGCCTTATTGTGGGGAAGAGCATATTAAAATTTCAGCTTTGTCGGACATGGGGTCCTCAAGAATCAATTTGTCTACCGTGCAATTCCAGTTGAAATGTCCTTCGTAGCAAATTAAAATAAATAGTGGCCTTCCCGAATTATGATCGACTTCAAATTTGGACACAAGCTAGAAAACATTTGGAGGGAAAACATGTCAAAAAATCAGAATGATCCAACGGTTGAAAGTTTAATTGTCGAGATAGTTGTACGCAAGTACGTTTCCTATGCGGGAACAAACTCTTTGTACCAAGCCAAGGAGACCGAGTCCTTCCCGAACTCCGATCGTCCTCAAATTTTTACAGGGTGTAAAAGACTTATATTGTCAACACATATCCAAAATTCAGCCTGATCCAACGGTTAGAACCTGACTTCTCGTGCAAACAAGGGACCTTGTCTACAACAAGTACCTTTCCTACGCGGACACAAACTCTTCGTACCAATCATAACGAAAGGGAACCTTCCCGAAATCCGATCGACCTGAAATTTTTACACGATCTAGAATATTCCTATTTACAACACATATCCAAAAATTAGGATGATCCAACGGTGGGAAGGCTTCGCGATAATTTCCAAGAGTCCTAGTTGCAATCTCTTTTCTTGCTCTCCAAGTATTTTGACAACTATAAATAGACCCCCCTCCATTCATTATTTTCATCAACAATCAAGGGAATTTCGTGGTACACACCAAGAGATCCTTATTCTCTCCTTCCAAGAAGGCTCGGGTATAATTTTCTCTCTCTTCTTTTATTTATTCGTCAGTTTTATAATTTATATTCTTGTCTGCATAATTTCTATTACTTGATAGCTTTTCAAAACCCTTTTTTAAATTGTTTTCAAAACTAAAGGCGTATAATAAACCCTAATCCAATTCTAAAATAGTATTATTACTTTCTTACTTTTTCAAAAGCCCGGATTAGCGGCATTATTATACGAAGGAATCGATAATCGCTATATATCCAATCTAACTCATAGATTGCGGTGTGTATGTGATAAATACTCGATTATGAGAGCACTGGTGCCATCTATACCGGTTTAATCTATAGACTATGGTATACGATCGGTCAACTCGCCTCATATAATATCGAATATAAGATTCCACATTAAATCAGTTTCCGAAAAGCCCAATGCTTTACAAAATCACTTGTTTCATTGCATCTATTATTATCAAACTCTCTTTTTCAAATCACACACACACACACACTTATTTTCAAAAATCATGGGCGAACTAGGAAACACATAGTTTTCATCCCAACCCCAAAATCCCGATTCCTAAGGCAAGCAAGAAAAGTTATAAAGTAATAGCAATAGCATGCAAGAGCTGAATTATAACACACGCATATCCTACTCAAGAGACCGAAAGGGCGAATTGGGTGCCTAACACCTTCCCGATTCGTAACTTAATCCCCGAACCTTCGAATCAACTGGTTTCGCATATATTGTGTATAAGAGGATATTTAGTCCATAAATACGTCTCTTTTACACGAACCTTTTTGTTTGTTTAGTAAAACAAACTGGCGACTCTTATTCTTTTCAAAACCGATTTCCAAATCAACAAACGGAATCGCCGCCCACGGGAACCCCCGGGCGTCGAGAACGCGGGTTCTCACAGTGGCGACTCTGCTGGGGATTTGCTAGAGGATTAGACTCTAAACAAGAGTAGAATATGCGTGGATAATTATTTTTGTTTGCATGCTTTTTTTTTTTTTTTGTCCTTAGTCTTAGGATAACATAGATGCGATTTAGGTGGATACCTTGATTCCTTTTTTTATTTGTAATAATTGTTTGAGGAAAATCTTTTCATAAATAAAAATTGAAAGTACTCGAACAAACCCTAAAGCGCTTATCATAATGAACCTACATAATTGTTATTTTGCACGCACCCACTATCATCATGCATTATTGCGAGTGTGAATTTACCCTATCAACCTCGGGACCAAAGTCGTGATTAGGCCGTGGACTTGCGGGTCTACACTAGCCGAAAGCGCATGGGACCACTCTCCTTGGCCAAGTACCAAACTGAGGTATATCGAGTGACGAGAACACTCACGTACCCAGAATGTATACCAAAAGGTCCTTGCACGTACTCGCCCTTGGGGTATATAGCAAGACCTAGCCAAATAGGAGGGAGCCTTAAACCTTACCCCTTTCAACCACGCTTGCATATAGGATGCGTCAGCCTAGTACACACGAATTTCTGCATATTTTCTTGATCGTCGGTCGTGAGATTAGTGAACAAAAGGACTTGTCATACATACCAACTCTTGGTTTGGCAAGTACGGTCGGTGGCTGTCCAACCCCGTCCGTAGAAATCCCTCACTAAAACCAGTTAGTGAGAATTTCCCTTTTACTATTTTCATGAAAAGCAACTATAAGAGGAGAGAACTTCCCGATTTTTCAAAAATGTTTTTCAAAATATTTTCTAAAAAAATCGAGTCATTTTCAAAAATGATTTTTTCAAAAATTAATTTTTAAAATCGGAAGGTTATAAGGGCACCCTGGGAACTCATATTCCTACCCTAAACCTATCCACGGGGCTTTCAAGTTGTTGCCGTCGGTCTGTTTTCGCTAATCACTAAAAAGTGGTTTTCGATTTTATTTTTTTGTCGAGTCATAGTTTTCCGAGAATTATGCAACCCATGGCAAAATATTGATTTTTCGGTCAAATCCCCGACTTCTTTCTCCCCATTCTTCACCACACTCCGATTATCTACTGCTGGCAAACTAGACGACTCATGAGATCAGATTCACTACCGATCATGCCTCATCATTGCAACACCGAGCTACTACTTCATCAAATCAGGGTCGAGAAAACTGAGGGTAATTATGGTGAAGCTTCTCATGCAGCGGGTCCGCCGCCTGGTCCCGTTCTCCCACAAACCGAGGGTGGCACCTTAACCCTTGAACACATCTATCATCTAATCCATGATCGGACCCAGTTCGTAGCCATCATGAAAGATCACTAAGTGGCCACCCAAGCCCATCTTGAGCCCTAATCACTGTCAGAATACATACTGAACCAAACCAATTCAATCCAAATCCATACCCAGCCTAAGGTAACCAAACCCGAGACCCAGTAGCTCCACTTAACATTCTCTAACACATTCTCTCAATTCCTGCCAACATCAACCACCCACTTCATGTGCCATTGCCAACATCGTTGTACCACCGGTGCAAGATTCCAAAACCGCCTGGTTGAACCCTAAACATAACCAACCCCTTCAGAACCATAATCCTCAAGCCTTCCTTGATGCAGATCATAACAGATCCCCGAAGACTAGCCTCACCATCATCGTTCGTATACACTGAGGGTACAGAGGGTATATGCACTGAGGGTATCGACAAGAAGACCCAAATAGCCTCACCATCATCGTTCGCATACACTGAGGGTGCAGAGGGTATATGCACTGAGGGTTTTGACAAGAAGACCAGAATAGTTCCCCGAAGACTAGCCTCACCATCATCGTTCGCACATATTGAGGGTGCCGAGGGTACATCTACTGAGGGTATCGACGAGAAGACCCGAACAACTCTCTAAAGACTAGCCTCTCCATTCATCATTCGCACTGAGAATGTCCTACCCACATCACCATGACCCTGTTGTTGTCCTATCAGCAGAGCCAAAAATCCTGAAGGTAAAATCAAGTTAATCAATTGGTTTAGCAACTGAAAGCCCCGCATCTCTCAAGAATCAAGCCTGTCTACACCTACTCCTGAGAATGCAGAACATCGGTAATCCTCCTGAGATTGTGGGTATGAGCAAAAACAGCAACACGAATGAATCTTAACAGGTCCAAGACTCAAGAAGCATAATGCAAGATCAGCAGAGTTTCAACTCGGAAGCACTCCATCTCTCTTATTACCTTACACTCACTCACTGTTTGACCAGAAATTAATATTTGCCTTTTCAAAGTTGCTATGTTCTCGGAAAATTGTCGGTCCTGCATGCATACATCTGTACTTAGATAATTTCAAGTAGCATAACATACTCCATAAATCAGGCAACTCAAGATTCGAAACCTTTTCAAAATCAAGTTTTTAAAATGTTGGTGCGATGATTTAAGAAGTATGCGAATACTTGAAATTTAGGGAAGCATGGCATAAGCATTTGCATAATGCACACACATGAACACTTGCATAAGTGTATCGCGCACCAGTCCAAGAATACATAGGCACTAAGCTCCATGGCCTACCGGACAGGCTTCACCACCGCATCCTGGTATATACCTCGATGATTAATCACACCACCATCACCGACCAGATCGTCATGATAAGATCACATGCTTTCCCAAAGAGGCAAGTCACTTCATAAGCCCTCCCAGAGAGTCAAATCACTTCACAAGCCCTCTTAGAGAGGCAAGTCACTTCATAAGCCTTCCCAGAGAGTCGAATCACTTCACATTTTCTCCCAGAGAGGTCAATCATTTCACAAAGTCTCCCAGAGAGGCAAATCACTCCACATGTCCTCCTAGAGAGGAAAAAACACAATCACAAAGTCTCCCAGAGAGTCAAATCACTTCACAAGCCCTTTCTACAGGCATCAATCAAATCCCAAGCCCTTTCTATAGGCACCATCCCAAAGCCCTTTCCATAGGCACCAATCCAAAGCCCCTTCTACAGGCACCAATCCAATCCAAGCCCCTTTTACCGGCACCAATCCAACCTAAGCCCTTTTTACAGGTACATACTAAAGCCCTTTTCACAGGCACATACTAAAGCCCTTCCTTCAGGCAAACTCAAGCTCTCTCCAAAACCAAAAAGCCCCCTTTGAGATGATATCAGAGAAAGATAGAGAGAAAGACTGGAATGATAAAATTTCGTAAAAAACACAGGGAACAAGCCCCCACAAAAAGGACTTTTGGCCTAGCTTTTTCTCGCCCAAGAAGTTTTCAAGATACGCTCCCAAAGGTTCTCGGACCGAAAATCACAAACACAGCACGACGATGTCAAATGCGAACTTTCAAAGTAAACATTCTCAGAATCGCAAGGACGATGATGCTCAGAAAACATGACAAAGTGAGAAGAAACAAAGTGGGTACAAGAAAAAATTGAAAGAGTAGAAAAAAGGATAAATCCCACAGTGCCAAAAGAAAAGAATATTGAAAAAAATAGAAAAGGAAAAAAAGATGGCAGCGAGAGCCACACCAAGAGTGACAGCTAGGCCAAAAGGCCCAGGGCTACGTCTTGGGTGAGGAAGGCTGCTGACCATGCAAAAAAAAAAAAAGTAAGCTGAAAAAAAAGCTGTATCAAAAAGCTTTTAATCAATCAAGGAGGAATAAGGGCATCGAAAAACAGAAAATGATGTAGGCACAAGAAATTCTTCTTTCGCGAAGTCAGGAAACAATAAGCAGAATCGCACCCTAGTGACAAGAGAAAAAAATGCCACGGAAGCTGAGCAAGAGGCAAAGTCCAAAATTCATACACGAAGTTTCGAGAACAGAGAGAACGTAACTCGATCATTTCTCAAGGAAAAAGAGGCCAGCCAAAAGTACTTCTTTTAAAAAAAAAAAAAAAATATATCACACCAGAACTCTCTATGTATGTCTTCTCAGAGACTCTCACCTCCTCAGCATCAACCCTCAGCCATTATCCTAGCAAGTAGGGATTCTCATTTCCGTAGCAGATCATCAACCCACACATCAACCATTATCCATGCTAGTAGGAGTTCTTATATCCTCAGCAGATCATCAACTCTCAGCCTTTATCCTAGCCAGTAGGAATTCTCAACTCCCCAACAGGCCATCAATCATCATACCATCAATTCTTAGCCAGCATACAATCAATCATCATATCCCCAGCAAACATACACCATGCTAGAATCACTGACAGAACAATCCCACAAAGTCCGTTAAAGCAGGGGCTCACCCTCTACACGGTTCACAGGTCCGTTAAAACAGGGGCTCACCCTCTACACGGTTCACAAGCACGGTTCATAGGTCCGTTAAAGCAGGGGCTCACCCTCTACACGGTTCACACAGTCCAGTTCCCAATCCCGTTAAAGCAGGGGCTCACCCTCTACACGGTTCCCAAATCCCGTTAAGGCAGGGGCACACCCTCTACACGGTTCCCAATCCCGTTAAGGCAGGGGCTCACCCTCTACACGGTTCTCAAATCCCGTTAAGGCAGGGGCACACCCTCTACACGGTTCCCAATCCCGTTAAGGCAGGGGCTCACCCTCTACACGGTTCTCAAATCCCGTTAAGGCAGGGGCTCACCCTCTACACGGTTCCCAATCCCGTTCAGGCAGGGGCTCACCCTCTACACGGTTCCTAATCCCGTTAAGGCAGGGGCTCACCCTCTACACGGTTTCCAAACCCGTTAAGGCAGGGGCACACCCTCTACACGGTTCCCAATCCCGTTAAGGCAGGGGCTCACCCTCTACACGGTTGCCAATCCCGTTAAAGCAGGGGCCCACCCTCTACACGGTTCCCAATCCCATTAAAGTAAGGGCTCATCCTCTACACGGTTCCCAATCCCGTTAAGGCAAGGGCTCACCCTCTACACGGTTCCCAATCCCGTTAAAGCAAGGGCTCACCCTCTACACGGTTTTCAATCCCGTTAAAGCAGGGGCTCACCCTCTACACGGTTCCCAATCCCGTTAAAGTAGGGGATCACCCTCTACACGGTTCCCAATCCCGTTAAAGTAGGGGATCACCCTCTACACGGTTCCCAACCCCGTTAAGGCAGGGGCACACCCTCTACACGGTTCCCAATCCCGTTAAAGCAGGGGCTCACCCTCTACACGGTTTTCAATCCCGTTAAAGCAGGGGCTCACCCTCTACACGGTTCCCAATCCCGTTAAAGCAGGGGCTCACCCTCTACACGGTTCCCAATCCCGTTAAAGCAGGAGATCACCCTCTACACGGTTTCCAATCCCGTTAAGGCAGGGGCTCACCCTCTACGCGGCTAGTACACTTCGCTAGATCAGGGGGGTTCACCCCTCTACATGGTTCACACATCACAGCAAGACACAAGATATGTTCCAAACATCGCCCATCCATCCCATGGAGAGAAAGAGAAGCAGCATATCACAGCATCATTTGCATTGCATTATTTTCAAAATATCATCTATGATTCATGCGAGTGCCGCAAAATGATGCGTTCTCATTATCGTCCTAGTTTCTTTGCTTCACAAAGAACCCAGGCCGAGAGGGTCTGTGAACACCTCATTTTGCGACCCCCGCAAGAATGTTAATTTTCAAATAAATAAACATGCATGCACGCACGAGCATTCCTAGATGCACATGTATTTTTTTCATGTGATACAGGTCAAAGAAGAAATCCGAAAGGACCCCGGATGAGGAGTCACAGAATTATCGAAAATTGTCGGAATCGAAAACCGTCAAAACTCCGGGAAATTTGTGAAAGGAGAGTCACATACTTTGGATCATCCTTAAACTTTGAGAGTTGTTGGAAATTATCAAAAGGAGTAACATACTCGAAAATCAGCTAAATTCGACGGTCGGATCTCCGAAAATTCAGAAAATCGCGAGTTTATTTCGGGTGGTCAAATGGAGGTGTTATCGAAGTTAAAATGGTTTGAAGTTTGGTAAATGGATAGGCCTTATTGTGGGGAAGAGCATATTAAAATTTCAGCTTTGTCGGACATGGGGTCCTCAAGAATCAATTTGTCTACCGTGCAATTCCAGTTGAAATGTCCTTCGTAGCAAATTAAAATAAATAGTGGCCTTCCCGAATTATGATCGACTTCAAATTTGGACACAAGCTAGAAAACATTTGGAGGGAAAACATGTCAAAAAATTAGAATGATCCAACGGTTGAAAGTTTAATTGTCGAGATAGTTGTACGCAAGTACGTTTCCTATGCGGGAACAAACTCTTTGTACCAAGCCAAGGAGACCGAGTCCTTCCCGAACTCCGATCGTCCTCAAATTTTTACAGGGTGTAAAAGACTTATATTGGCAACACATATCCAAAATTCAGTCTGATCCAACGGTTATAACCTTACTTCTCGTGCAAACAAGGGACCTTGTCTACAACAAGTACCTTTCCTACGCGGACACAAACTCTTCGTACCAATCATAACGAAAGGGAACCTTCCCGAAATCCGATCGACCTGAAATTTTTACACGATCTAGAATATTCCTATTTACAACACATATCCAAAAATCAGGATGATCCAACGGTGGGAAGGCTTCGCGATAATTTCCAAGAGTCCTAGTTGCAATCTCTTTTCTTGCTCTCCAAGTATTTTGACAACTATAAATAGACCCCCCTCCATTCATTATTTTCATCAACAATCAAGGGAATTTCGTGGTACACACCAAGAGATCCTTATTCTCTCCTTCCAAGAAGGCTCGGGTATAATTTTCTCTCTCTTCTTTTATTTATTCGTCAGTTTTTATAATTTATATTCTTGTCTGCATAATTTCTATTACTTGATAGCTTTTCAAAACCCTTTTTTAAATTGTTTTCAAAACTAAAGGCGTATAATAAACCCTAATCCAATTCTAAAATAGTATTATTACTTTCTTACTTTTTCAAAAGCCCGGATTAGCGGCATTATTATACGAAGGAATCGATAATCGCTATATATCCAATCTAACTCATAGATTGCGGTGTGTATGTGATAAATACTCGATTATGAGAGCACTGGTGCCATCTATACCGGTTTAATCTATAGACTATGGTATACGATCGGTCAACTCGCCTCATATAATATCGAATATAAGATTCCACATTAAATCAGTTTCCGAAAAGCCCAATGCTTTACAAAATCACTTGTTTCATTGCATCTATTATTATCAAACTCTCTTTTTCAAATCACACACACACACACACTTATTTTCAAAAATCATGGGCGAACTAGGAAACACATAGTTTTCATCCCAACCCCAAAATCCCGATTTCTAAGGCAAGCAAGAAAAGTTATAAAGTAATAGCAATAGCATGCAAGAGCTGAATTATAACACACGCATATCCTACTCAAGAGACCGAAAGGGCGAATTGGGTGCCTAACACCTTCCCGATTCGTAACTTAATCCCCGAACCTTCGAATCAACTGGTTTCGCATATATTGTGTATAAGAGGATATTTAGTCCATAAATACGTCTCTTTTACACGAACCTTTTTGTTTGTTTAGTAAAACAAACTGGCGACTCTTATTCTTTTCAAAACCGATTTCCAAATCAACAAACGGAATCGCCGCCCACGGGGACCCCCGGGCGTCGAGAACGCGGGTTCTCACACTTGTGTTGCAAGTAGGAGAGCAATCACTATTTCCTCCTCACCTTCCTCGCGCAGGGGCTATTCGGCTCTTTGTTCTTCTACGAGAGTCGTCACTCTAGCTCTCATTTTCTCCTGCAAATAATAATTCAATAACAATTAATCCAATAATTCTATTATTAAATAAAAGTCGCATCATTATCACAGATAGATAAAGAATCTTACCACTGTTTGAGGGTCGTTCTTCTTATATGCTTCCCACATAAGCCTCGACATGAGGGGCGGGTGCTCCTTTGAGCTCATGCTTCTTCGCCCTAAAAGAGAATAGAATCGTCCCCGAACAATGATCTTTCTTCTTCTCTGACCGCCTAATTCTCTTCATTCTTTCGCACAAGGCCTACAAGACATTTTACCATTTACAAATAAATATACATCATTAATTGTATAACAGATTCCAAAATATAAATAATACAAAGAGAGAAAGAATCAGAAAACTAATATAAAGAGATTTAATCGGACATTACCAGAAACGCGGGGTCTTTAAAGTGTTGCAACAGGTACTGCCACTACTCCGACCGATGAGGAAATTCAAGAGGGAGGTCCGCCCCACAGGTCTCGAAATGTCGCTTGCAGTCGCTTTTTCATTGCTTGTAACGCTCGGCTGCAGCATCTTGAATGAAGTCGAACAGTCGATTATCATCAAGAGGGATGATATAGTTGACCTGCAAAAAATTGAAATTGTATTTGCTTAAGTAGCAACGGCATGATATCTTCATTCCTAAATTTGTATCTTTCAAAGCCATGCTATCAATGTTTTTTAACAAAGTAACTGGCAATTTACAAAATTACTTTTTAAGGAACACAAGGAAGGTCATTATATAACGAGCACTTGCAATGTTCAATCGTTTAAGGTAGAATCTACATATATTATAATTTATCATTTTTTTTCTCCAACAATTTTTTTATATTATTTCTCCGGTAAACCTATGTTTAAATGACATTGATCTGGTACATTAATTCTTCTCATGAGCATGCAAGTGAAAATTTAAATAACATAAATAATTAGAAAAAACATATACTCCATTAATCTCAAATTAGGATTAAAGAAATAAGCTCTTCCTTTATCATATTCTGGAAAATAAAGTAAGAACCTTAATTTGACATGAAGTATCTAATTACTTTATCATTTAGTCGCCCTTACCGAGAGGTAATTGTACACGATCTGCTTATGGTCGTTGGGCATCTCCGCATATGTCTCGGCCAGCATAGGAACTCTATCTCGCATACATCTGCTGATGTCATGTGAAACAAGGCTGTGAATCGCCTCAATCGCCGGCCCCCTGTGCTCATTAGAGTACTCAACAACGATCTTCCCGCCAACCTTGACCATTTGCTAGGTCTTGGCACTGATCACAGGACCTCTCCTCTTCTTGGAGGTCAACGTACCTACACAAAATGGCACAAGGTTAATATAATCACCATGTATTATAAAGCAAGTACTTGTAAAAGTTTATAACTTATACCTGAAACATTTAAATCCAAGTCTTTGCAATGAATGCTGCGAGCAACGAAAGTACCGGTGCTGGCGTTGCTGGCAGTGGTAGATGCTGTGGCAAAAGCGTTGGCCATATTGGCAGCAGGGTCAACATGAACTCCAGTATTAATGTCATGTACACCATCAACAAAAGTTGTATTGCAAAATTCACGAAATGGAAAAGCATCGCCCAGGATATTCATAGTGGGGTTTATGGAAGGATCGAGACTATTACTGGAAGAAGCCAAATTTTGTAGATATGTCTCCCTTTGGTCCCATAACGAAGGTATGTTTGAAGCTTCATCGTGTTGGTCCCATATAGTATACTCCTCCATAATACCATTACCGGTCAAGTGTCTGTACATCTCGTTCACATCAAGCCGCCGTTTATGGTTGCGACACTTTGTGCAGGGACACTTATACAATCTTATCGGTTCACTAGTATTTTGTATTACAAACTCCAAGAATTTGAGTACCCCTATAATGAAAGGGTCCGAACCTCTGCAGCACTGCATCCAATTCTTATCCATGTTCCTTATTATTTATTCACGAAAGAAATATACATAATTATATATATATATATATATATATTTATTATAAAAAATTATATTATATAATTTTCTTTTATATATTAATATAATTTTCTAATAAATATTTTTATATATAATATCATGTATAATACTATATTTACACACAATATTATGTATAAATATTATACATAATATTATATATACATATATATATATATATATATATATTTAAACTAACACTAAAACTAGATAATATAGTATATACATAATTAGTGTATATATACTGTATACTATATACACTAATTATGTATATAATTAATCTTAATATTATGACTATTTATTATACACTAAGTATATATAATCAGTGTTAATATAGTATATAGTATCATACATAATTAGTGTATACATAATATAGTATATACATAATATACACTAATTATGTATATAATTAGTGTATATTATGTATATAGTATTATACATAATATTATATATATACATATATATATATATATATATTTAAACTAACACTAAAACTAGATAATATAGTATATACATAATTAGTGTATTATATATACATATATATATATATATGTATATTTAAATTAACACTAAAACTAGATAATATAGTATATACATAATTAGTGTATATATAGTGTATACTATATACACTAATTATGTATATAATTAATGTTAATATTATGTTTATAGTATTATACATAATATTATATATATATATATATATAAACTAACACTAAAACTAGATTTTGAACACTAAAACTACATTTTTAACATTAATTAGTTCAACCTATCTACTATGAACACAAAATTTAGTAACAAATTAAGATAAATAAGCGAGATTATACTAACCTAGAGATCAAACACGAGGTAAGAACAAAGCCTTTGGTGATGGAAATGGTGATTTGCACTTTAAAATCGCCCAAAATCGCCTCTCCTCCGACCAAAATGCATCCTCCGACCCAAATGCATTCTGAGAAAAGGCTCTGCACTTAATTAAAAAAAATAATACTTAAGAGACTGATAATGCATTGTCAGTCACCTAAGTAAGATCTTAAGCGACTGATAATGTGCAAAGTCAGTCTCTTAAGCAATCTGGTCAAAGTCCTTTGACTTTGACTTAAAAACTGTCGGTGGAAGCTTTTAAACGACTAACATATGGATTTAAGTCGCTTAAGATCTCTTAAGCGACGAACATAGGTGAGTCTCTTAAGTGTAGTCGCATAAGGTCTCTTAGGCGACTAACAAAGTGCTGTCACTAAAGTATTGTCGTTTAAGAGTCTCCTAAGTGACTAATTAACTCTAGTCTCTTAAGTGTAGTCCTTTAAGCATACTTAGGTGACATATTATAATGTTAGTCGCTTAAGAAGTGCTTAAGCGACTGACAGAAAAAAGTCAGTCTCTTAATATCATTTCTGGTGTAGTGATGTCAGACCCTACCAAATATGTTTTAAAACTGAGGGTAATCCTCACCTTTTCTTTTACTCTCATCGAATCTTCCACGAATGTTTATCTGCAATGTGATTTACAAAGTCCTGACCAGGGTCTATTGTAAACTGGATTAAGCCTATATTGTTTCTGAGCCTCATCAAATTTATGCAATTTGGCTTTGACCTTCGAACACATCCATTTTTTTCCCTAAAAATATATCATTGTGCAAGAGATAATTCACTATTTAAGGAAGATCAATGTTAAGGTTGCTAGGCCAACAAGCCTTGCTCCTACTATCACTACGTTGTTGTGCTCTTCCTTTTATTTTTCTAACTAATGAAGTTCTATTTGTTACGTGTAATTATGACTCTAACGCGTCACCACATGTTTATAAATAGGCTTCTTGATACATAATTGTAGTTAAAGTCTAGCCTCATACATAATTACAATAAAGTATAAAATATTTTATCCGATTTCTTTTACAATATTATCCTTTTAAAATAAATTAGGTAGCCAGTGTCTAGCCCATTAAAGACACTTTGTTCAACCAAGCTAAAACGTTGCTTACATCCCATTTTCATTAAATCTGATTCAGTTTGATATTGGCTTCGTTCTTCGGTATTAGTAGGCCAATCAATGAATGGGATGTCACCAAATCAATTCGTGTTTTGTCCGATTAGTCAGATATGATAAGGAATCCCTAATCCATTTGTCTGAATTTGTTAATCTTTAAATTAACAAATCAAATATGGATATATACCGATCCATTTGCGTTCTAATTCAACACACACACATGTACGTATTTAGATATCGTACAAATAATATTCCTTACACGTAAACCAATTTTAACATTAGGCTAGCTAGCATTAAAATTTGAATAAAGTCATGTTATGGCCAATATTTTTTCAGTTTTTGAATTGTATAGAGCAATTAGATATCCGTTTGGTAACAAATTCTGATATAGATTACCATTTTGTATAACCATCAGATTCACAGTCAGAACAAATTTAATATATTTTCAATTGAATCAGATTTGGATACAACATGATTGCATCCATATCCAAATCCATTGAGATGCCTAGATATTAGGGAGTGACCATGATCATGATATGCTTGAATTACTAAATCTAAGCAATTTCTTAACACCCTAGTTACAAATAAACCAAAAGAAGTCTACTTGATTAGTTGGAAATTGGAATTAAAGCTGAGGTTGTAAGGGTTAAACTCGATTAAGCTGTTCACTGGTTTTAGTACCTGTTCGAGAGTTGCTACTAGTAGAATTAAGTATGATTTGGAGAAGGATTAGGTTTGAAAGACTAATTCAAAAAATAATTAATGGTTAATTAGATAATCTAAACAGTGACGCGCGTGCAAGGGGGGATGTTGGTTGGGTTTAGTACAAAAATAATTAATGTTTTTCTTATAAAGTAGCTTCAGGGTTGTATTTTTCTAGGCAATAATTGCAATTTTAGTTTACCATGAGTGCCATCAACATTTACTCTTACTGTAAATCACATATACTCTTAGTTTATTTCACATAAATATACGGACACTATAAGTGTAATTTCTTTTAAACTCTTAATATGATTCACAAATACCAGTATTTTCCTACCACATATAGTCCAATCATAATTACCATATACTTTTAGTGTAATTCACAAATACTGATGTTTTTATGTGAAATATACTTGATGTATTATGAGAGATATACTAGGGATATTGGGAAGTAGTATGTTCGAGATCGAATCCTTTAAATTTTATGAATGTTGACTGCATCCTTTGTTATTTATGTTAGAGTGATATACTAAAAGCCTTGTTTTCTAGGTTTGGTTATATTATACTAAAAGCAATTGTTGTATTATATTACTTATTTAAATATTGTGCATGTGTATCTTTTAATTCATATAGTATATGATTTGGTGTGTAGAGTTTAACTTACTCATAGAAGATTATATTATCAATTCTTGTGGAATATAATTAAGTTTATTGGTTCATAGTTTTTAAAGGAATTGGACACACATTGGTAGGATTATAATGCAAGTTTTAATAGTTTATCTTGACTATTGGACACGGTATAATTTCAACTTATTATGCAAAAACGTTTTGTGTATATTGAATAAGACCAATTTGGGTTAATTGCTTTTATACTGATTATATAAAACAGTTTAAAACCCATGGTTATTATGATTGTTTTGACTCATAAATAGTGAGATTCATTTATGGATCAATAAACCCAATGAATTAGATAATGGTTCTATATGCATAAAGAATATTAATTATTGACGGAATCCACATCCCGGTTTATGGATTAATGAAAACTCGTTAAAACGTTTATAAGTTTAATCATGCCAAACCCTGCAGATGGATATTGTTAACCCAACATATTTAATAAGTTAAGTGGTAGGCTCAAGAATCAAGAAATCATTTAAATATAATTGTTAGTAATTTAATTTAAATGACATTTATCTATAATCTTAACATGAGGAGAATAATAAGCATTTAAAACAAGAAGCTCGAAATATAATTTTGAAATAAGGATGAGAGTCCAATTATAATTCTTTAGTAATATGACTTATAATTTATGGAAGGAATCAATTCATAGATTAATTAGGAATATTCTAGTTTTCCATAGGAAGCTTATGGTTACTAGAATATTCATGAATTAGCGTTTATGCCGTGGAGAGAAGAGGGAGCAGTCTTGGTAAAATTGCAGCTTAGACTCGGTGCAAGATTCGACAACAGAAGGAATATTATAGAAGATCATAAAGTTCCATTGAGCCCATGTTTTCAATTTGTCTACATCAATTCCTATTCTTACTGAGACAAGATCAAACCAAAGAGATCTTGAAGGTAAAATCCGATTATGCTTTTAAGGTTTTACATTAATTTTTGTTTAGTGTATACGCAATATCAAACAATCTTGGATTTTAAATTCCCATTAATTTAATGGTGTATATCCTATATACCCATTTTAATTTACTTCAAAATGCTCCACATTTTATCGTTTTATTTTCATTTTGTGTTGCTTAATTGTATAATTATTCACCAAAATTAGTTGCATCATGTAACGGCCTGTTTTGGACAGAAGAATGAGGAGAGGGGGAAGGGAGGAGCAGGGCTCGAAGAATGTAGAGTAAATGACCCATTTGCACCCCAAACTTTGTACCCAATTTCAAGTTGCACCCCAAACTTCAATTTGTTCCACCTTACACTCCAAACTTTAAAAAGTTGTTTTAAATGTGCAATCCGTTAACATTCCGTCTATTTTCTAATGGAAAATGCAAAATGAAGGGCATAAGGGTAAATCTTCTTCCTTCTTCTTCTTCTTTTTCTTTCTTTTTTTTATTATTCTTCTCCTCCTCCTTCTTTTTCAAATTGCAATTTGACCTATGTTTAATAGAAAAGAATATGGTTGAAATTGAACGGAAATGGTAGATGAAATTGAAAAAGAATTACGAAGTAATTTGACCTGTGTCGAATAGAAAAGAATATGGTTGAAATAGAATGGAGAGAGGTAGATGAAATTGAAGAAGAATTACGAAGAAGAATTATGTAGTAGTAGTTGTTATAGTAGTAGTAGTAGAAGAAGAAGAAGAAAAAGAAGAAGAAGCAATAGTAGCAGCAATAGGAAGAAGAAGATGATGATGATTTACCTTTATGCCCCTTCTTTTGCATCTTCCGTTAGAAAATTAATGGAGTGGGCATTTAAAACCATTTTTTGAAGTTTGGAGGGTAAGGTGGAACAAATTAAAGTTTGGGGTCCAACTTGAAATATGGTACAAAGTTCATGGTGCAAATGGGTCATTTACTCAAGAATGTATATCATATTGTTCTTATCTTTATTCAACTCAAGATCAAACCCCAAAATTTGTCATTTTTTTTCTTTGCAATAAATTTTCTTGTAACTCAACACTTTCCATGTAATTCAATGAAGAGTTGTGTGTTGATTTTTGTACAAGCTCGGGTGAGCGCTTCTTTGTAACACTTCGTGTTTAAATTAGTAATAATTATACTCCATAATATGTTTTAAGTTTAATGCTTTTCGTTGTCTTGGTTAGAAGGATTTTGTGTGCTTAGTTGTCAGAATTTTGGTCTAACAGGGGCCTGTTGAAGCTGCCCAGAAATGCAAAAATGCATTATCTTCGACATGGGCCTGTCGTAAATCAGTGGTGAAACAAAAAAAAGGCCTAGAAGCTTCATTTTTCATTTATATAAACCCAATTCCTCCCAAACCTCCATTAAAGGGTTTCCAAGCTCATAATCTCTAGAAATTCTACCTCTAAACCTCTTTGGATCTTGATTTTGCTTAAGGAAAGTTATTTTACACATTTAGAGGAACGCAATAACTTAGGAATTTTGGAGTTTCGTCGATCGGGACTTTTGATCATCATCTCCATCTCCATCTCCATCTTTCTTGATATCTACTTTGAGGCAAGAGTTCATAGACTTAATTCCTAATTTAATTTGGGTTTGATTTTGGAAATAATATGGTATTAGCTCATATATATATAAAGGTTCTTTAGTTAAAATAAAACTCCATGTTATTGATGGTAGTACTTGGGTTATAAGCTTGGTGTGGTGTTTGATATTAATTGATGGTACATATTTGAGATGGATTTCTTAATCTTTCCTTGAAATCTTGATATAACACGAATAATTTCTAAAGTTATGAGTTTATTTATGAAATGGGAAAGATTAAGAAATATATCTTGAATGTTTACACATCACACAAGCCTAATTAAAAATATGAAATCGAAGTTAAATTATTTATTGTGAGCAAATTATACCTTGTGAACTCTAAATCTTTTGTGAATATTGATGATTTTTTCATATTTCCTTAATATGGACTATTTACTCTAAGAAAATGTTTGATTTATACATGGTTTATATAAATGACATTAAAGTAGAGATTGTTAGAGTTCACTTGACATAACTTGTCGTATATTATGAATATGATGTTGAGACTATTAATCCCACATCAGAAAAATGGATCATCACAAAACAATATATAAGATCTAGGGGCTACTCCCCTTCATTACCAATTGGTTTTGGGTTGGATGCTTTAAAATCTAACATGGTATCAGAGGAATAAATCCCCGTTGTTTAGGTTCATCTCAATAGACTTTGCCGTTAAAAAAAACGGCCGTCTTCATCTTACGCCACACGGGCGTGTGGCGTGTTCCATGTCACCCAATATAAACAATCCATGTGTTAGGCTAAAAAATTATGCCACACGTGAGGGGGTGTATTGAGACTATTAATCCCACATCGGAAAAATGGATCCTTATAAAACAATATAGAAGATATAGGGGTTACTCCACTCATTACTAATCGGTTTTAGGTTGGATGCTCCGAAATCTAACATATGATATAAGATTATTAGGATATGGATATATGAGAAGTAAATTATGAATGTAGAATCATAACATGAGAACTAATTCATGATTATTGGCAAAATATGTCCTTTAAACTCTAAATTTATCTTGTATTTGGATAAATCTTTATATTCCCTGGATATGAATTATTTGGTGTGATAAAATTGGTTATTTGATTATATATCATGTGCAAAGGAATATAGAATGGATATTATTAGAGTTTAAATGACATAAATTATACAAGAAGGAACTACAAGCATAATTGCATTATAATTGTGTCAATCCAAATTCTCGACTATAACGGAGCTTCGTTATATATCTCAGTTCGGGCTTTATAAGGATTCTTATTTCTAATGGCAAGCTCATGGAGGCTTTATTATTATCTTCATATCTTCTATATGGGAGAAGCTCGGTTATGTTCAATTGTCAGAATTCTTGGTAAAAAATTCATTGGCTCATGGAATGACCATGAGAATGGGAGATCTATATAGGAATCTATATGAATGGTGGTTGTCGAGTGAAAATAAGGTAAGGCTCTGCGCCTTTGGGTTGAAAAGCTCTAAACCCCTGGGGAAGCAATGTTTGGCCACTAATAAGCCACCGGTGAAAAGTCTGGGAAGATAGGCATCGAAAACGCGCATGGGATAAATATTTTTTATGGAATGTAGACGGGTTATTTCACTTTTTGGTTATGACAATGGTAAAACATCTTAGAGAGGATGAGTTTTATAATATGGTTTCAGCTCGGATTCACGTCGATAAGAGTTTTGATGATGTTATATTCTTTTGGAGCGGATGGATTCTATAATATGACTTTGGATCGAATTCTTGTTGGCGCGAATTGTCAAGGTTTGGAAATAGGTTGACACAAAGGAGCTGAGGTAACTTGCATATGCATGAGCATGCATTATATTAAGTCATTTGTCTAGTAAACGTTACTTGTGATGATTGAGTTGTTTCTAAATTTTGTTTACCCCATATATGTTAATAAGCAAAGTAATGTTTTCTAAGTTTCACCCCTTTTAAACCCCCTATTAAGCGACATGCTCACCCCATTTTTCTAAAAACAATGTAGGCACACATGGTGACAAGGATACTGAAGTTGTCTCGGGTTTTGGGGCGTCTTAGATGGCTCTGATACTACCCAGTTTTGGTATTGTCAATATAATGATATGGCTAGCCAAGGCTCGCCTAATAGTTTTTGACTCGCTTTGATAGTCAGTCTTATTTTGAATGTTTTAAAAAGTTATATATGACGTTAACTAAAAATTATGTTTATATGGTTGTAAAATTATTTTAATTCATGATATGTAATATGTGTTTTGATAACTTGGGAATTTTATTACCCATTTTAGCTAGTCTAAGATGGGTTAGTAATACTCATGGCCATAATTACAAGGGTAATCGTGTTAATTAAGGCAGGGGTGCTATAATTTCTTATCACCCCCATTGTCTTAAACAAACACAAGAAAATTGCAAATTTAAATCTGATCGCATCTTCTTTCCAAATATATATATATATATACACTATCTCATATTTAGTTAAAATATAATATTTTTGAATTTTTGAATTTCAAATGCAAAGCTTCTTAATTATGTTTTAGATCCCTAACAAACAAACTTATTGAATTTAGTTTTCCCTTTTGGAAAGTTTATTATTACCTCCATAAATTAGTAACTATACTAAAAGGGTTTTAATTTTTAAATTTTTTAATCTTTTCTAATATAAAACAAACAAAAGAAAATAAATACACAAATAACCTAGTTAGACCCTATTGTTTTAATCCATGTTCCATATTTGATCGAGTTCCTGTTACATAGGACAAAGTCTACGCCTTAAATGATCCAGTCATCCTTTTATTTCATTTGATCACAGTGTTTGAAATAAAAGGATAATATTGTAAAAAGATATCGGGTTAGATATTATATTAGATCATTATAATTATGGGATTAGACTTTAACTACACTTATGTATCCAAGTTCCCCTCTATAAATACAAAACCAAGGATAGCTTGGTCACATACACATAGAGACTTACACATAACACAAACATAGAGAGAAAGAGAGAGAGAAAGAAAGAAAGAAAGAAAGAGAGAGAGGGAGGGAGAGAAAATGAAGACATACACAATGGTAGCGATAGTTGGAGTAGGGCCAGTTGGATTAGTAACCTCGGCATGCCTAAACCGTCTTTCTATCCCAAATATTGTTTTATAGAGAGAAGATTACAATGGCTCCCTGTGGAAGAAAAAGACTTACGGTCGCTTAAATCTTCACTTGCCAAAACGCTAGTGCCAACTTCCTCACACGCATTTTCCTCCTAATGAACCGGCATTTGTGTTAAAAAATGGCTTTATCCAATACTTGGATAACTATGCATTGACCTTTGAGGTCTGTCCTGTTGACCTAAAGTTCTTAATCTTATTTTGATCATAACAATAAATCAATCATGTGTAATTTAACTTGTCTCTTGATATAAGTTTATAGTTCTCTACTTGGAATATCAAGAATAACATGATTGCTCTAAAGAAGCAAGACAAGGATCATCGAAATATTATCCGATCAAGTCAACAATGCATTGGACTAGACAAGGAAGACCAACCTCATCACTTTGCAATTCATGGAGATCAAGATCAAGGATCATATGCAAAAGTTTCATGGCAAGAGGTGCAAGTGAAGATCAAATTGAATAAACAAATCGAAGCGTTCAAAGACTCGACTATTGGGTAATTAAGTGAGTGCTTAGGATTAATATAAAGCTTCTTAATTGATTATTTATATAGCTCAACAAAGATTGATCAAAATCAAGTTTGAATCAAAATTATTTCAAAACATCATTCTTGCAAAAATCGGTTTTGAAATAAATTCATATTAAATTCAAATGATCATATTTTGAGTTTTCCCGTAAATAGGTGTCTTAGGAACTTTTTTTAAGGTCCCCAAAGCATTAGAATTGATTTTGGAGCTTATATGCAAAAGTGAAAATTTTTGAATTTTTGGCCTTATGGCCTGATGGACAGCAGGGTCCATCAGTCGACTGATGGCTTGTGCTCAATCGACTAAGGCCCACTCAGTCGACTAAGGATCTTTTCTCAATCAACTGATGGCCCATAATATAACCGTTAGAAATCTAACTTTTTGCCATTTTTGGTGCCAAACTTCTACCAAACCTTATAAATGGCTATATCACTTTTGGGACTATATATACCCTATCTAAGACACATTTTGGCAAGCTTGAATACTTATAAAAACTCATTTTTTATCTATCTTCATTATTCAAATATTCAAGCTTTAAAATTGATTATAATTATTCATCTTTGAACTATCCATTTGATCAATCAAGATAACTCTAGTGTGAGCTTTAAATTGTATATATCAAACACTTGAGAGTTGTTATTCATTGGTGTGAATCACCAAACAGTTAGTATTCATTTGTGAAAGGTAAATCTCATAGGATAACAAGGAGATTAATTCTTGTTTAATGACTGTGAGAGCTAAATCTCACAAGTTAGCAAGAGGAATTCTTGTAAGAGTATTGTGGTAGAGCAATACTTGTAAGAGTGTGTCAGTAGGATACACTTGTAGCGGTTTGTTTTTCACCCGGAAGAAAAACTATTTTAGTGGAAATTTTTGGGGGACTAACCGAGCGCAGACATATGGTCTAACAAACCGAACCGTGTGGACAAAACGTCTTGATCTTCATTGGTTTAATCTTTCTAACTTAAGCTCTTTATTTACTTGCTATATTTATTGGTTGCTTGGTTGAATTGCTTATTTTCCTTGATATAGTTGTTTAGCTAGTTAAATTGCTTAAACATTTTCAAAAAGTTTTTAAATCCACATTTAGTTTTGTAAACCCTATTCACCCCCCTCTTAGGGTTGATTTCTGACCAACATCTCCGATGTACAATCAGAAAGTGGAGAATGCGTGCTTCGAGAAAGAAGGTAGTAGGTGGCATGTGGTGGTGAAAAATGAGGTCACTGGTGGTGCTGAGGAGTACATGGCATCGTATTTGGAGGTGGCGACTGGTGAAAATAGTCAGGGTTTTATTCTGGATTTCACTGGATTAGAGGAGTTCAAAGGAGAGGGGATACATTTGAGTGAGTATGAAGTGGGAAATGTTTTACTGATAAAGATGTGTTGGTTGTTGGTTTTGGTAATTTTGGCATGGAGATCGCTTATGATTTGTCGAGTTGGGATGCTTGTACTTCCATTGTTGTTCGCAGCCCGGTACATTAGTTTTGTTTTATTTTTATCCCTCATGGTGGGATTATTTAATCCGGTGTTTTTTATTCTATATATTTTTGTCCAACGCCCCAAATAACCCTAATTCTCCTTAAATCCAAAAAATAGCCCTAATTCTCTATCCACAGTACTTCACCTTTCTCTCTCCTTCCAAAATCAAACCAAACACAGTTAAATCAGAATTAAAATCAAACCTAAATCATCCTGAATCGAAATTTGATCTCGCCCATAACACATAAAGCTACTCTCATCTTATTTGTTTAATTAGACCTTGAGCTACTCTACAAAACGAAACTCTAGATTTAAATCTAAAAGAAGTCCAGTCATTGGTATAGATTGTGAGGCAGTATACACCTGATTCTAATGTTGCAGTCCAAAACTATTGGATACAATCGACATTGTAGGTATCTGCAGTACATTTTATATATAAGTACAATTTATTTATTTTTGGCCAAGTACATGTGTTTACTAAAGAAATGGTGCAATTTGGGATGCGTTTATTAAAGTATCTTCCATGTAATTCCGCAGATAATACAAGGGTGATGCTTAGCAAATTGAAATATGGAGATCTAACTGGTTATGGACTTGAAAGGCCCACAAGGGGCCCATTTTTTCTCAAAAAGATAACGGACCGATCTCCGGTAATTGATGTGGGCACCATCGATAAAATCAAGGATGGAAGCATTCAGGTATATATAATAATCTCTTATTTCAGAACTTTTATTTATTCTAAATAAAAGTCGAATCGAATTATTCCTGACGTATATAATTTATCCCTGCAATTGAAGATATGCATATATTGATTAGGTTTTGCCATCTATAACTAAGATTAATGAAAAAAGTGTTGAATTTGCTAATGGAAAGATCAAGCGATTTGATGCTATATATTATCTTTGCTACTGGTTACAAAAGCACAGTGAAAAAATGGCTTAAGGTATGTACCTCTTTGTACTCTTTCTTAATCATCTTAATTATTTGTTAATTCAAGTTAATCAAATCTTATTATTTCGTCTAATTATGTTCAATTCTTTCTTTTGAGGGACTTTTCCCATGTATTAAATAGAGAATAAGTAGTTGTGTTATATAACACTATTGTGTGTGATTTTGTTTGTGTAAATTAAACAGGATGGTGGAAGCCTTTTCAATGAAGATGGAATGCCAAAACCGGGTAATCAAAGTCAGTGGAAAGGGGAAAATGGTCTCTATTGTGCTGGATTTTCCAAGAATGGACTGTTTGGAATTTCAAATGATGCCCAAAATTAATATAGCTGATGATATCAAGAAGGCTTTGGAGTGATATATTTCTATATATGAGTAATTAAGATCGAGTTTCTTATATTTATATATAGTTAATCAGAGAGTACTTGTCGGGAAAAAAAGAAAGTAGAATAAGGGGGTTGATAATAATATCGACACTTGGTTAGGTGATCGAGCCTTATGTCCATGGTTGTGTTAGATGATGTTCAAGTTAATGAAATTTCTTTCCTTGAGTTCCTTTCTTATGTATAATACAAATTTCCGAATATTTCAGTTTAATCAAATTAAATTTTCACTACAATTCTGTAGGGACTTGCCTACTAATGACAGTTTCTTCAACCAATCTAAAATGATATTTGCATCCGTACAATTCGAGTTTGGTCTGTTTAGTCGGTTATAATAAGGAATCCCTAATTCATTTATCCGAATCCATTAAACCTTTAAATCAATATATAAAGCAAGGATATATACTCTCCCATTTGCGGTAAGATTCAACATATATATACCTATTTATATGTACGCATATATATCATACAAATACTATATCCTTGCTCATGTACAAATTTTAACATAGGGCCAGCAATGAAATTTGATTAAAATCGTGTTGTGGTTGATTATTCTTCAATTTCCGAATCGTACAGGATATAAAGATTAGATATCCGTTTGGAAACAAATTTGGATTTGGACTATCGATCATTTTGTATATCCATAAAATTCACGGGTCGGATCATATTTTTTATATTGTCAATTGGATCGGATTTGGATACAACATGATTCGGTCCATTTCCAATCTGTTGAGAGGCCTAGGTATTAGGGAGCGACTATGATCATGATATACTTTAATTGCTAATTCTTAGCAATTTATTAACACCCTTGCTACAAAAAAAATAATAATAAATTCTACATCATTAGTAGAAAATTGTAATTAAAGCTGAGGATTTAATTAAAATCTACAACTCAATGATCAAACCCCCAAAATTTTGTCCTTATTTTTATCATTGCAATAAATTTTCATGTAATTCAACAATTTCCATGCAAACCAATCAAACATGGCTATAGTTTTTCAATATAAAATGCGGATCGATGTCAATGAGAAGGAGTTGTGCATTGATTTGTGTCCAAGTTCGGGTGAGCGCTTTTTATCACTTGTGCAAACTCATTGTGTTGAACAATCACGAGATAATTGCAAGTTTAAATCTTATTCCGTCTTCTTGAATAAACACAAGATAATTGCAAGTTTAAATCTTGTTCCGACTTCTTGAACAAACACAAGATAATAGCAAATTTAAATCTTATTCTGTCTTTTTTTCCAAAAAAATTAATATTTTCTTGTCTTTAATTTAAATTCAAAAGATCTGTAAAACCCCATATTTCTAAGAAATTGATTTATATATAAGAAGATTTTAAAATAAAGAAGTTTGAGTCTAAATTTGAGTTAGTTTTAATTCTGGATTAGTTGACTGTTCATTTTTCATCATATGTCTCAGTTTCAATTTTTAATTGATTATCTTCTCTTATTTATGAAAGTTTTATGTATATATATAATCAAACATTATTCTAGAATATTATTTTTGTTAAATTTGCTATTTAATTAATTTTAAGATATTGTAATTATACTTGTGATCAATTTCCTATTTAAAATTTGGTAGTTTATTTATGTTTTGTTGGAGAATTTTAGATAATCACCATGTTTATATAAATATATATTATATATATATATATTCTAGAATTTTATTTTTGTTAAATTTGCTAATTAATTTTAAGATATTGTAATTATACTTATGATCAATTTCCTATTTCAAATTTGGTAGGTTTTTTTTTATGTTTTGTTGGAAAATTTTAAATAATCACCATGTAGATAAATATATATGGGGCGAAGAAGAAAAAAAAAAGAGATGAGACCCAAGAGAGAAAATGGAGAAAGAAGGAAGAAAGAAAAAAATTTAAAATAAAGAAGAGATATTGCCGAGTGAGGGAAAAAAAGAGAACAAGAAAGAGAGAGAGGAAGAAAAGGATTTCACACGCTTGATTTGGATTTATTTGAAACTTGAGGTAGGGAAAAAAGACCTATAAAGTTTTTATTCAATTTTATTATTGTCGCACGTGTTTGTTTATTTGTGTAAATTAATTCCTTTTTTGTAATTAGATTTGATATAATGCATTTTTTTATTATTTGGTATACGTTGATATATGTTTTTACTTCTTATTATTAATGATTTGGGTAGAATTCAAGTATTCTTGATGAACCTACTGGGTTATATTGCTCACCCCCACCAGACTTTGTTTTGCAGAGTTTTACCAAATTGATTGTTGGATTAAAGTAAGGGACTATATAGCTACATGTGTTCTCCCCAGAAATGGCTAGTCCAAGTTGTAAACTATGGTCATTTTTCCCAAATATATAACAACATTCATCATATTACACTACCAATGTGCGATATTTTAAGTTGTTACAATCTCCCCCATTAAATCCATGACGTTCTCGTCAAATTGGGGCCACACGAAAACAATCTCGACTATAACTAGCCGCATCTAATGATTCTAACTCTCCGTCAGCCGCACAAACTCGATCCGCAATATTCATACTTCACGCGGTAATGGTTCAGGGTTCGCTTTGATACTTTATGTAATCACCTGGATTCTCCCCCAAAATAGCTAGCCCAAGTTGTAAATTAGGGTTATTGTTTCCACACATACACATATATATACACCAAGCTAAGTGCATTCCATTACACTACCGATGTGGAATATTTTCAATCGTTACAATAATTAATAATAAAATATATTTTCATTTTTGAATTTCAAATTATAAGTATCTTGACTCGGTTTTTGAATCCCGATGAAACAAACTTATTGAATTCACTTGTCCATTTTTGAAAGTTCATTATTACCTCCATCAATTTAGTAATTATCTTTAGAAATTTTTTTCTTCTCTAATAAAAAAACAGACAAAAGAAAGTAAATACACAACTAACCCTTTAGACCCTAGCGTTTTAATCACTGTCCCATTTTTGACTGAGTTCTTGTTAGATGAAATAAAGTCTACACCTTAAATGATTCTTTCCTTTTAAGAAGATAGCATGTTTCTGATATACAATATTCATGATTACCAATCTCAACTATAACTAATCGCATCTAGTGATTCTGGCTCTCCGTCAGCTGTACAGACCTGACCCGCAACATCCACACTTCACATGGTAATTGTCCTGGGTTCGCTTTGATACATTATGTAACCACCTGGGTTCTCCGCCAAAATGACTAACCCAAGTTGTAAATTAGGGTCATTGTTCCCACACATATATATACACCAAGGTTCATCCTATTACACTTTTGGTGTAAGATATTTTGGATCGTTACAATATATTAAATAGATAACTAATAGTAAAATATATTTTCATTTTTGAATTTCAAATTCCAAGTACCTTAATTAGGTTTTCAAATCCTAATAAAACAAACTTATTGAATTCACTTGTCCATTTTGGAAAGTTCATTATTACCTCCATCAATTTAGTAATTTTCTTAAGATTTTTTTTTCTTCTCTAATGGAAAACAGACAGAAGAAAGTAAATGCAAAACTAACCCTTTAGACCCTAGCGTTTTAATCCCTGTCCCATTTTTGACTGAGTTCTTGTTAGATATGACAAAGTCTACGCCTTAAATGATTCTTTCCCTTCAAGAAGATGGCATATTTTTGATCTACAATATTCATGATTAACTATCTTAACTATAACTAGCCGCATCCATTGATTCTAGCTCTCCGTCAGCCGCATAGACTTGATCCGCAGTATCCACACTTCACGTGGTATTGGTCCTGGGTTTGCTTTGATACTTTATGTAACCACCTGCGTTCTCTCCCAAAATCATTAACCTAAGTTGTAAATTAGGGTCACTATTCCCACACATATATATACACCAAGGTTCAACCCATTACATTATTGGTGTAGGATATTTTGGATCGTTACAATATAGTAAATAGATAAGGCTAAATGACCAAAAATAGCAACGAACTTTACCTCGAATTTCACTTAGGTCATTGAACTTTTTTTCGTAGCAATCATAGCAACAAACTTTGCCCCATTTATTACTTAAGTCCCATCGTTAAGTTTTATTAACGGAATGTTGATGTGGCTGCTGATTTGGCACGAAATAAATGACGTGGCTTATTTTTTTTTATAAAATACTAACGTGGCATATGATGACTAGGATTTTTCCGGTCATTTTCTATCTCCGTCCACCTCCATTTTTTCCGACCACTCTATTTTTTATCTCCGGCCATCAGCCACCTCCATTTTTGCGGTCATCTTTTATGACTTCATAAACAAGATGATTATCCTTTTCTCCAAGTACAATAACTCACAATTAGACGTTTGGTCTTCAAATATCTTTCTCTCTCTTATACACACACACAAAATAGAAGGATCCCAGAAATGTTTTAAAGAAACAGAGGAACATACAAGACTTTAAGCTTTAAATTTCTCTTTTTTATAAAAGCACCAAATTTGCTTGACCTTGAAAACACACAATTTCTCTCTCTCTCTCTCTCTTATACACACACAAAGAATAGAAGGGACCTAGAAAATATTTTAAAGAAACAGAGGAATCCACGTGAGTTTAAGTTTCACATTTCTCTTTTCTACAGAACCCCTAAAATTTACTTAATTGACCTTGAAAACACACACATACTCATACATAGACAGAGTGAAAATATTTTGCTTCCAAACAGGGAGACATTGAATCAGAGGCGAAAGGATATTTTTTTTAATAGGGGTTGAAGAAATAAGAGGAATCTTGTAAATTAAATAAAAGAAAGGAATCTAAAATACAAAGTTTTTTTTTAAAAAAATTACCATTGGAATGTAATCAAGCTTTAACAGGAGGAAACAGTAAAGGAAAGAGGACAATGCTTTTAAAAAACTCCCAAACTTCTTTAAATCTTGATAATTGATTTCTATTGAGATTCGTGTGGGCTTTATCAAATGAACATGCATTACATATTATGCAAATGGAGTGGATGGAGAAAATAGAGATGGCTGAAGATAGAAAACGTTGGTGGCCGAAAAAAATGGAGGTGGCTGATGGACGGAGATAGAAAATGGAGTGGTTGAAAAAAATGGAGGAGACCAGAGATAGAAAATGGCCGAAAAAATCTTAGTCATCATATGCCACGTCATTATTTTATAAAAAATATAAGCCACGTCATTTATCTCGTGCCAACTCAGCAGCCATATCAGCATTCCGTTAATAAAACTTAACGATGGGACTTAAGTGATAAAGTGGACAAAGTTTATTGCTATGATTGCTACGAAAAAAAGTTCAATGACCTAAGTAAAACTCGGGATAAAGTTCGTTGCTATTTTTGGTCATTTAGCCAATAGATAACTAATAGTAAAATATATTTTCATGTTTGAATTTCAAATTCTAGGTATCTTAATTAGGTTTACGAATCTCGATGAAACTTATTGAATTCAGTTTTCCATTTTGGAAAGTTCATTATTACCTCCATTAATTTAGTAATTATCTTTAGGATTTTTTTCTTCTCTAACAAAAAATAGACAAAAGAAAGTAAATGCAAAACTAACCCTTTAGACCCTAGCGTTTTAATCCCTGTCCCATTTTTGACTGAGTTCTTGTTAGATATGACAAAGTCTACGCCTTAAATGATTATTTCCCTTCAACAAGATGGCATGTTTCTGATATGCAATATTCATGATTAACTATCTTAACTATAACTAGCTGCATCCATTGATTCTAGCTCTCCGTCAACCGCATAGACCTGGCCCTCAGTATCCACACTTCATGTGGTATTGGTCCTGGGTTTGCTTTGATACTTTATGTAACCACCTAGGTTCTCTCCCAAAATGGCTAACCCAAGTTGTAAATTAGGGTCATTGTTCCCACACATATATATACACCAAGGTTCATCCCATTACACTATTGGTGTAGGATATTTTGTATCGTTACAATATAGTACTAAATAGCTAACTAATAAAAAAATATTTTTTCATTTTTTAATTTCAAATTCCAAGTATCTTAATTACATTTTCGAATCTCGATGAAACTTATTGAATTTTCTTTTCCATTTTGGAAAGTTCATTATTACCACCATCAATTTAGTAATTATGTTTAGAATTTTTTTCTTCTCTAATAAAAAACATACAAAAGAAAGTAAATACACAAGTAACCATTTAGACCCTAGCGTTTTAATCCCCGTCCCATTTTTGACTGAGTTCTTATTAGGTAGGACAAAGTCTACGCCTTACATGAATCTTTCCCTTCAAGCAGATGGTATGTTTATGATTTACAATATTCATGATTAATTATGTGTACAATTCATCAATGCACCCGGTATAGCTAAACTAAATGACCATATTCATATTATTATATCTTTTTTCATGTTTAATAGACTAATGTTAAAGAAAACTAAACTTTCTTAAAATAATATAATATCATTAACATAAAAGGTTTAATTATCTAATGTGTAATTTACTTTCTTATGGTTACTGATAATGCATATAAATTGTCATTAATTAGAGTTTAATAATGCTAAAATATTCGTGTGGAGTGCTAATAACCTTAAACATTTACTTTTGGCAGAAGTATAATTGCCTTAACAATATGATAACTCTAGTCCTTTTGGGTGAAACAAAAATAGCAAAGTAGTATACAATCATAGTCATCCTTTTATTCATTTGATCACGGTTGTTGAAATAAAAGAGCAATATTGTAAAAATATATAAGATTAGATACTTTTTTTTACATTATTATATTAATTGGATTAGACTTTAACTACATTTATGTATCCAAGTTCCCCTCTATAAATACGTGGCCACATGTAACGTAGTCACCTACATACACAAACACACACACACAAAAGGAAGGGGATGGGGAGAGGGAGATACAGAGAGAAAAGAAACACAGTGGTATGATAATTTTAGGATCGTATTCTCTAGGCTGATTTTAGGGTTTTTATCAAGGCAAAACGACCAAAAATAACAACGAACTTTACCCCGACTTTCACTTAGATCATCGAACTTTTTTTCGTATCAATCGTAATCACAAACTTTTGGCCGTTTATCAGTTACATTCAAAATGTAACTTTCATCCATTAAATTTTAACAAAGTGCTTATATGGATAACAGAGTTCTTATGTGGACAATAAAACTGACGTGGCTTAATTTTTAAAATTAATTAAGAGCTTATGTACTTATTTATACTTTTCAAACACATATTATTACGGATGGCAAAAATACCCGCAGGTCGTGTACCCGAGGTCCCTGACGTGATGGGGTGGGTATGGGTACAAGTAATCGGGGGTAGGTTTGGGTTCAGGTCAAGAATTTTTTTAAATTACTTGGGTTTAGTATGGTTATCTCCGCCCCGTACTCGCCCCGATATACTTAATTTTATATTTTTTTTGCTTATATATATATATATGTGTGTGTATATATATGTAGGGAAAATTTCAAGTAAGGACCAGACATTACGGATTGGTCCTTTTTACGACGCTTTTGCGTCGTAAAAACACACCCAAAAGTGTCGTAAAAAGGCCCAATCCATAAGGTTTGGACCTTAGCAGAAATGCTCTATATATATGTATATAAAATAACATATATAAAATTAATTCATTGTTGATTGTGTAAATATATAATTTTATCTATATATAAATTATATAATATTATATTATTTATAACTTCATTCTTCTTCTTCTACTTCTTTTTTTATGTTTGTTTTTTTAAAAAAAATTTGTTGGGTATACCCGCAGAGACTCGTTACCCGATACCCCAAATCGGGGATGTAGGCGGGGATGGGGATGGAAATTATAAATCCAACCCATTGCCATCCCTACCAATTATTTACTCTATAAGAATAATTTATTATCACTTCAATTTCCAATCCCCTCTTTATCTTAATTTAATACATTTAACTTTTTTCCCTATTTCACTTCAATCTTCCACTCATCGGAAAATGACTCTCTGGCAAACCCACTTCACCTTCCTATTCTTTTTTTTACCTGTTAGTCAACATCTCTATCTCTCGAATTTCACAAATGAAAACATGAATATTGATTTTCATCATTTACCTCACCGGAATTTTTGTAATCAGGAAAATAAGCATCTGGGTCGTGATTACTTTCATTAGATAACAAATTTTTAACCAAAGATGATTTCTAATTTGAAAGAGTGGAAGAAATCATTTGACAATTAGGTGATGTGAGAAGTTAGGAGGTGAGTGGAGAGGGAGTGTGTGGGGGTGATGGGAGTTGTGAGGGATGAGGGTGTGGTGGAGAGGGGATAGAATTTAAGTGTTTGAGGATTGGTTAGTGAGGTGGAGGGGAAGATAAGGAGAAAAGAAACATACAAAATAAAAGAAAAGAGTAGCAAGAGAAAATGTGTGGTAGGTGTGCGTGGTGAAACGTGGAAGTGAAGTGATGGCGATGGGAGAAGTATCGAGTTAGGTGGTGGAGGTGGAATGGAAGGTGGGCCCGACAAGCTTGTCGATGATGGGGTCGGAAAGATGGAGTGAGGAAAGGAAAGAGGAGGGAAAGGGGGTGGGGGTGGGGGAGGAGAAAGAGGGATTATTTTAAGGAAGAGAGAGAGAGGTGTTGTTTTTTATGATGTGTTATTTTTATTTTATTTTTTGGCTAAATGACCAAAAATAGCAACATACTTTACCCCATTTTTCACTTAGTTCATTATACTTTTTTTCCATCAAAAGTACCAACGAAGTCTGGCCGTTATTTTAGTTACATCCAAAATCTAACTTCCGTCCGTTAAATTTAACAGAGTGGTTATGTGGATAACGGAATGCTTACGTGGAGCGTAAAATCTGATGTGGCTTATTTAAAAAAAAAAAACACATCAGAAAATCTCTCTCTCTCTTCCTAGCTCCCCTCAACCCCATCCCCTTCCTCCTTCCTCTCCTCCCTTCACCTTTCCATCCCCATCACAGCCGAAAGTGATAATGGCACCACCCCTCCCCCTCCTCCTTCCTCTACTCCCTCCACCTTTGCATCCCCATCACAGCCAGAAGTGGTAATGGCACGGTAGAGAGAAGAGAGATAGTTGGTGGCATGAGTTGTAGGTTGGCCCAAATCACCATCAATGGGAAAATGCATTGGCCATCAAACATAGCAAAACTTGAGAAAGAGAGAAGAAAAAGCTCCAAAGATTATAATAGAGAGAAGAAACAAAGCAAAGCTAAGAATGAAACAATAATAACTGAGAAATATCTTCTTAATTAATTAAATTATTAGTTATTTCATCTCACAATAAAATGAATCTAACCTTTCATTCCACCACCCAACTCAATAGCCTCATCTCCGCTGCATCATCTCAATCCATCATCTCAGACCCGAATGCTCTGTTTTTTAAGGTTACAAAGATTTTCAGTGCGGCAGGGTCGAAGGCGTTTATGATGGGACTATCAATTTTGTGTCTGCGTTTGTAAAATTCGAGAGACAAACATGGGGCTAATAGGTAGAGGAAGAATACAACGGTGAAGTGGGTTCGCCGGAAAAAAATATAAAAGGGAAGAGAAAAGAAAAAAGTTAAGTTAGGCTATCCAGTCAGCAAGCAACGTGGACTTCCGTTGTCCACATAAGCACTTTGTTAAATTTAACGTACGAAAGTTACATTTTGGATGTAACTAAAATAACGGCCAAACTTCGTTGGTGCTTTTGATGGAAAAAAAGTATAATGACCTAAGTGAAAAATAGGGTAAAGTATGTTGCTATTTTTGGTCATTTAGCCTTATTTTTTTAATAAACATGTTAGATTTTATTTTTCGCATAAGCACTCCGTTATCCACATAAGCACTCCATTGTCCACATAAGCACTCCGTTAAAATTTAATTGACGGAAGTTACATTTTGGATGTAATTGATAAATAGGTAAAAGTTCGTTATTATGATTGATAAAAAAAAGTTCAATGACCTAAGTGAAAGTCGGGTAAAGTTCGTTGTTATTTTTGGTCATTTGGCTATTTATCAAAAAAATATGAAATTTGTGAAGTAGAATTAAAACGCTAGTTCTACCAAATTTTACTATCAAAATCCTGTTTTGTGTTGTCTAACAGTTATATCAAACAATCAATCAATCAATCAAAATAATCACACAATACCAAGAAGTAATGACGTATCCCTTCTTAGGACTAATCCTCATGACTAGCCGGCAAGGCTTCACGATGAATGAAATGGAATTACATACTTGATGACGTACAATAATTGTTTCCCCACAATTTATGCAACAGTCTCACCAATCCCTCAATTGAAAAATCCAACCGCAGTTGGCTTAGCATAGCGCTTTCCTGCTTCACGGCTTACACGTTGCCTTATTCTCGATCTCATTCACAATCCCTCACCACTGATTGCGATCTCCTTTATCGCGTTAGCCACTTCTCATTTCGATGACAACTGAAACTTCGCTCGACCCAACTTTAACAACTGCTAAAGCCATTCCCACAAAATTTCTTTTCAAATATTGAGAAACCCTAGTTCTTTGAAAAGAAAGAATGGCGAATCTCTATGGCATAAACAAACCCTAGGTGGTGTGGTTTTATCTTAAAAGTGTTTTGAGGTTTTTGATCTCTCTAATTTGCTTGAAAAACCTTTTTAAAACATGTGTTTTTTAGCTTAACCAATGCGTTTTATTTATAAGAAAATTTAGAAAGCAAATCCTCTTTGGAAAGGTATAAAACATATAAAAACGAGGCTTGGAAATTCAATTATTTCGGAGGCTTGGAAATTCAATTCTTAGGCAAAATTAAATGTCGGATCGATCTTCATTTTACGAAGCCTTTTCAGCTTTTTATAACACTTTTTCCTTTTTACGACGCTTTTTGGTTTTTCTCATTTTTGCTCGATTTTCGTTGTTTTAAATCCGTTCAAACTCCAATACGACCCATATTTCAAAGGAAACCTATGGAACATTTTAGACATGTAAAACAAAAAGTTTTCTCATATGATAAAATGCAACAGGTTTGAAAAAAAAATGCCGGTAAAACTCAAAATTCAAGTTTGATTCAAAAAGCTTTTTGATTTTAACGCTCAAGCACCACCTAGAAATGAATTAAACCTTTTACCTTCCTTGCCTTAGGTCATTAACTTCATACAATGCATCTAGTAAGTTCAGCGAGCTTCCATTGATTGTCTCATTTTCAAATCTTCATTTGACGTAGACACGATTAAAAGGAAAAACATGCTTTTAACATTAGAATCTAGTCAGCTGAAAATATAAACCTAACATGGTAGTGATAGTTGGAGCAAGGCCAGTATGTTTAGCAACCTCAGCATGCCTAAACCTCCTCTTTATCTGAAATATTGTTTTAAAGAGAGAAAATTGCAATGGCTCCCTATGAAGAAAAATGCTTATAAGCGCTTAAAGCTTCACTTACTAAAACACTTGTGCGAACTTCCCCACATGCCTTTTCCTCCTAATGAACCGACATTTGTGTCTAAAAATGGCTTTATCCAATACTTGGATAGCTATGCGTTGACCTTCAAGGTTCGTCGGATGCACACTCGAACAATGGAGAATGCGTGGTTCGAGAAGGGAGGTAGTAGGTTGCATGTGGCGGTGAAAAATGAGGTCAGTAGTAGTGCTGAGGTGTATATGTATATGCCTTTTAGCCACTTGCAGTAGGTTGATCAGGTTATTGAATGTTATGATTCTTTTGTTATCATACTCGAGCTTATATAGGTTTGCTGGTATAAATGCTGAAGTAGGAAAAGTGAAAAGAGTCTCCTGGATCAAATCATCTTCTGTGAGATCATTTCTATAGTAGTTGAGACGTGCCTTTAAGTGCAACATGTCCGTTTAAAGTCGTTGACCCTTTTATAGTCAAGTAAGTGGATTTCATTCCACTGAACGGTCAATTATAGGAACAAAGTGTGATGAATGTTCCCAAAACATCCCTTAAGGGCATCTTCTTTAGGTGTCTTCAAATGAAGATACTCCCATCGTAAGCTAGGATTAATATGTCTCCTAAGAAACATTAATGCATTTACTTTCACCTTGTTAGACAATCATTTGTCTGTAAGGTCTTTCGGGTCAACAAGTGTGGTAAAATATTCTTTGGCCACTAAAGCGGTTTTTAGACAAATGAGATGTATAGAGTGAGGACCAAATTTAGACAAAGAAATAAGAAATCTTGGAAAGTAATCGCTCTTAAATAGGAGGTTTTCAAAGATATCACAGTCATTATGCAAATCAGAATTAAAATAAGGATAAGCTAGTTTACAAAATTCTATCAAGCACAGAAAAAAAATCCCTCAAAATTAATTTTAAGATCAAAATAAATTTATTTGCCCTGTTTGTGTTCTGATTCTAGAATGAGAAAAATAAGGAGACTTAATTAAACTAGCGCAAGTAGACAAGGTTAAAAGTGTTAAAACATCAACAATATATATATAAATATACTAGAAATTAGGTAGAAGGGCTTATTATACATTGATTTTTACCAAAAATCCAATGAATAATATTTTTTTGAATGAAGGGCCTATTTTTAATTGGTAATTTGAATGAAGGGCCTATTTTTAATTGGTAATTAGTGTAAGATGCCTATTTTGTTTTATATTTTAAATGAATGTATTTGAATAAATTTAAATATCATTTAATTAATAAAAACATGTTATGTATTACCTAAATTACCCCTTTTAATGAATTTTCACAAAAATATGGACTGCAAAGTTCATATTGCAATAAAATATGAACTGCAAAGTTCATATTGCAGTGAAATATGTACTGCAATATGAACTTTGCACTAAAAATATGGACTGCAAAGTTCACATTGCAGTAAAATATGGACTGCAATATGAACTTTGCACTAAAAATATCGACTGCAAAGTTCACATTGCAGTGAAATATAGACTGCAAAGTTCATATTGCAGTGAAATATAGACTGCAAAGTTCATATTGCAGTCCATATTTTAATGCATATTGATATTTTTTTAGTTTATTTTAAGGGTTGGGATGTCATTTTATAATGAAAAAAAAAGACACATGTCATATTATCAATAAAATAAAAAATAGGCCCTTTATTTAAAAAAAAATTATTCCTTGGCCTTAGTGTGAAAATCTTTCTCTAATAAGCCCTTTTTTTTAATTGCCCCATAAATATATTATATTCTGCTTTTAGAAAAATCACAACATAAACAATATATTTGGGGAAGTAAAACAATAGAAGTGTATATCTTATGTTTTCCAGTATTATTTTCTCGGAACCAAACGAGCAAGCTAAGAATATTACTTTTATCAACATTGACTAAACAAAACTTGAAATTGATACTAAATTCAAATTAATAAACTGATCAAATAATAAATAAAAATAAAAATCTCATCCTTACAAAAATATAACTCAAACCATAAAATAAATATATATATATAATATATATATGTACATATACATATACATCTGTATATTAGTAATGAAACTGATCCTAGAAATAAAAACACGAAAGAGTTTTCAAAACTGAATAAGCTCACACTTTATGCGCAGGACAATACATGCAAAACAAATATATATATATATATATATATCACCCTGGTAGGCAGATGAACTAATTGTAATATATCACTGTGAGGTCAAGTGAACCCCAAAATATATACATAGGGAAAAGATATATTGAGGTCATGTGGTGCAAAAAAATTAATGAGCTTCTCCCCTCCAATTGAATGCATATTCTTAAAAAAAATCGACAGATTCTTAAAAAATTCACTCGGCAGAATCTTGAAAAAAATTCTAAATATATATAACATTTATCGGGTACTAACAATTGAATGCAGATTTTAATAAAGACAGTAAAGTATTAAAGAGCGAGCATGCATAATATCGAACGAGTTGCGTAAATTATTTGTGAAGCAAGATTAAAGCACCAACAATTCACAACATATATCTTATCTTTAATCAAAATATACCTCGAAGGTTGGCAACCAGTGGCGATGGTGGCCAGCGCAAAAGTTTTCTTAAGGTTAGAGTTATTATTTCTGAATGTGCTGATAACGTGTTATAGTAAGAATAGTATTTCAAACTCAAATTTTTATTAGATTAACGATAGCACATAATATATTTTCCTTCAACACAAATCAAAATATCATATTTTATGGCAAGATGTCAAGCATATATAAATCAAAACACATATTTACAAAAGCATGATTTGTCACAAATAATATTAAGCAGAAAGTTACTAAGATATTTCTCTCTTTCCCCAAATAAATATAACTCATACATCCGCTCCATCTCTATGATAATTTCTCCTTTTTTTAATCTCTCACGTCACTCTAGTTTTCGTCTCCTTTATTTTCTTTAATTTTTTCTTCTCTTCCTCGCCAATCACTCTTTCAGGTTCTTCCCTCTTTTTTTTTTCTTTCTATCTTCGCATTCTTTCCCCTTTAGAATTCATTTGTAAATTATTTATAAGAGGTGAGACAGGGCTTTCGAACTTTCCACCCAATGACTACCAAAAATTAAAAAGGAAACTACAAATAATTATTATAATTACATGCACAAGCTAAAATTAAGATAGTAAATTCGCCAAAGGAAATTATCCTATAATGATGGATAACGTATCTATATTTCTAACTCAAAATTCAGAAGTTCAAATTCAAAACCCAAATTAAAATTGACATTCATCTTGTTGAAGTATTTTTTTTTTAGACGCAATTTTGGTATGAAGCTGCACTTTCTCCATTTGAGTTTTAGATCAAATGATCAGACCCTAAGAGTTCTAACGGAACACAAAATTTCAATTTTCATTTTTTTTGTGATTTTGATTTTTGGTTTAATGCGTGATTTCGCATAGAGTTCTCCAACTATATTATATTCTACTGCTCTTAGTCTTAATAAATTTAAACATTTCCAAAGAGAGTAAGAGAGTAGGGTGTTGTAGAAAAAAAATGGAGAGTTTTGAAAGTCCCACTGGACATCATGTAGTGTGAGCATTAGTATTGTAAATCTCGAGACAATTTAGTGCCTAGAATGCAAACTACAAAGAATGTTGCAATTTAGACCCGCAATATCTAATTGATGAAAACTACAAAGAATGTTGCAATGGGTTAGAGATTAAAGTATACCTGGTATACATATTAATGGGTGATTTTAAATCAATCCAGAAGATTTGGAAATTTTTCCACATTTGAGTAAATCCATATTTTCTATTTCATTTATCTGCTTGGTGGGATAATTAAACTTATAAAAAATAAAAAAAAATTGATATTTTAACTTCTATTTTAATTTATTTTATATATGGTATTAACAAATATGATTTTCTAAAAATACCCTCTATCTTCTCCATATGAAAACCTAATTCTATTTTTCATTCAATGCACTAGTTTCATTCCTCCATTGAACATACTTTAACATATCTTAGAAATTTAAAAGAAGCTGTAGAATTAATTCATTTTCATGAATATAATAAATTTATTTAACATGTTTCTCACATGGCATTCATGTGCTTTAGTTTTGTAAAGAGTTATGCCAATATATTATACATATGTGTATATACTTATATTGGCTGATTTATTGGCTAATGTGGGATGTTGGGAAGGAAAGAGAATTGATTTTGTTGAGTGGAATGATCCGTCTATAAGCTCAAAGTGATCTATGTGATTGATAATGGATCTTCCCAATTTTAGATGTCAAAAAGTTGTAATTTCTTGTTTATGGTTAATAAAATTCCAAGGGGTTTACTTTCCCCTTTTGATGTAAAAAAAATTTGTGTACTTTATATGTTTGAAATCAATTAAAAGCTTCCATTCTTCACCTTGAGAAACTCACGATCTAAATTCTTTTTTTAAATAAAAAAAATTTATGTTTGAACAAGTCAATGGATATGAAATGGTGAGTCATGGCTTACTTAAGAAAAGTTAAGCACAAGCGTGGGTCAGGAGATGGAGAATTTTAAAAAATCTAGATTATTGTTAATCTCTACCATTAGCGTTCTTATATACATACATACATTATATATTTATCTAACGTAGAAAATGAGGGTGTTTTCGGAATTTTGAATTTCAATAATTATTATAATAATAAAGTTTTTAGTGGGTAAATTTATCATTTTATTTTTGTTAAAGATAAATATATAATAGTCAATTATCTATTTTTTTGAGTGGAAATATTGAAAGATTAGGAGGATAGAAATAAAATTACCCTATTTATATTCCTCATTCCACTACAAGAAAATATCAATTAGCCGACAAAGAATTTTTGTCGGCTAAAATCACTTTTTGTCGGCTAAACATTGTTGCCGACAAAACCATTTTGTCGAGCATTTTGTCTCCCAAAGCATGTCTCAGAAGAATTGTGCCGACAAAAAAATATATTTTGTCGGCCTATTTTCCTGCCAACCAAGACCTGCCAACAAAATATTTCGTCGCAAGAGTTACTTAGCCGACAAAAGGGCCGACAAATTGTTTCATCGCAAGATTTACTTTGTCCCAACAAGAAGTTTTGTCGGCTAAAAATTATCTCTGCCGACAAAATATTTTGTCTGCAAATGTAAGGACTTTACCGACAAAATATTTTGTCTACACAAGTAAATATTTTGTCGGCTTAGCATCACAATACCGGCAATTTTTTTTGTCAACATGGGGTATACAGTCATTTTCAACGAACCATTTTGTTGGGAAAGATTTCTTTCGCCGACAAAACCTTTGCTCTTTTTTTTTATATTTGGTTTTTTAATCAAAAACATTGGCATAAATTATGCTAAACAACAAAGAAAATTAAGAATTAATAAGAATATCACACGCACATATATATTTATATATATTAAACCTGTCAAAATAGATACAAAGTTCTATATATAACACATCCCCCAATAGTATACTAAATAAGCATATTAGGAAATGAGTAGTCTACTATCTAAACCATTCCAAAATAGATAATAATGTCCAAAAAAAAAAAATAAGTCTACTAAGCAGTTACGTCTTCTTCGACTTCACGCACAAGTTGATCAGAAAGTAGTGTGTGGTATCATTGGGGGAGGTATAAACCCAGGGAGTTGTTGTGCTAGCTGCTGCATAGTTTGTTCCTACGACTACATGAAAAACTCGAGACGACGTTGGGCTTTCTCGCGAGCTGCGTCAGCTGCATTCAATCTTCCGTCTGCTGCTTGGCTCGCTGCTCTCTCTTCTGCCTGGCTCGCAACGTACAAGAGCTAAGAAAACAGTCCAATAGCAGCCCTCAAACACCCAGCAACTTTTGGCCAAAAACTGCTATAAAACACAATACTTTTACTCCCAAAAATTAATCACAAGATGGCGTTTTAATGGCAGCTAAGTGCAGCAACAAAAACACACAAAACCAATCGGCAAAGGCAGCAATTAAGTAGTAAGAATAGTACTAACAACAACCTTGTTATATTCTCAATTAACACACAATTAAAGTGCTAAAAATGCATTTTCCAAGCGTACCAGATTGTAGATAAACAACACATTAATTAAAATCATATAGCTAATATATATGACTACTTTCACTCCACAATCTTAATATTCTAGCAAATTAAAAAAAATTGATCTTAGTATAACCTGTAAGTTTTAGAAAAAGAAAAAGAAAATGGTGGTGTTTTGTGTTTAGCATCCTTTGGTTATTTTCCTTCGTTTATTTTTTTCTTTGTTTCTATTAAGCAAACCAATCTCCATCTCTTTCGAGGGGCATTTTTTATTCAATTATATGGTCTCAAACAGTCCAATAGCAGCCCTCAAAACACCCAGCAACTTTAGACCAAAACTGCTATAAAACACAATACATTTACTCCCAAAAACTAATTACAAGATGGCGTATTAATGGCAGCTAAGTGCAGCAACAAAAGCACACAAAACCAATCGGCAAAGGCAGCAAATAAGTAGTAAGAATAGTACTAACAACAGCCTTGTTATATTCTCAATTAACACGCAATTAAAGTGCTAAAAAATGCAGTTTCTAAGCTTACCAGATTGTAGATAAACAACGCATCAATTAAAATCATATAACTAATATATATAACTAGCTCTATTTGGATTACGAATCCAATCACAAGTACAAGGTTATTCATATAACTCTAGTATTAAAATATGTTTTTACTGTTATATATTAATTTGTTCTCTTGTAAGTTATTATCCACATCCTAACTATTAAATAGTTTAGCATATGACCAATTTAAAAAGTTTACTATATGAGTTTCATCTACTATATACTGGTCATGCATGTTTTACATTAAAAAGTAAAATATGTACTTAATCACAAAGAGACCTTACATTTATGCACTTGACTTGGTTTTCCAGCAAAAGAGAAACAATCCTTCAAGTAATATTCCGAAATTGACACCTGCCATAATATAAACATAAATTCAAGTATTTCATATTTCAAGCTCCAAATAAAAGGAGGGAAACACAAATAATAAAATAAAGACGAAAATTACACACACCAAAACAATCTCTGACACTCTACACTGGCTCGGTGTAATAGCACCAACTATGTGCACATTACCTCGGTGCAATAGGGATGAGTATGTGGCCATTACCTCCTTGTAATAGGGTCGAGTCAATGTATTTTTTTTGTTCCCAATAATAGCTCATCCTTATTACACCGAAGTAATGTACACATACTCAGCCCTATTGCATCGTGTAAATGAGATGGAGTGTTACCGATTAAAGTGGTGTGTGCAATTAGCACCGCCCTAAGATAATAATGGTCTAAGTTTTACTCAAAAAATGAAGTTTTGTAAGCAAGCGTGTACATGCATGTTAATTACTCAACCTTGCAATTAGAAATAGACCAGTTGGAACTTATTTCTGGGAAGCTCCTTTCTCTTGAAACCCAGACTCGTAATTAACAATTTTGTTTCCGAAACCCAAAAATCAAGATTTTCGGGTCCACGAATTTAGAATCTGCATAAAAAAAATACAAAATGAGGATGGCCAGTAAAAGAAAAGTAACATTAAAAAATCGACAAATAAAGCAAAATAAAGATTAGCCACCAAATCTTGGCGAGGCGCTCACTTGGAATAAACGGAGATCCCAGATTGAAGTCTCAGTAAGGGAGGTTTCGGGTGGGTTTCTTGTTTTTAATCAGAGGGATAGACTTAGATTTCCCTTTTTAAGAAAAACGGGAACACCAAGTAAAAGAAAAATAATGCACAAATGGGAATACCCGATAAATGATGATATGATTAAATGAAATTTTTCAGGAAAAGGGAAGCCAGATGATGGACAAGGCCAGCAATGCAACCCAGTCTGTGAGGGACAAGGCCAGAATTCAACCCAGTCTGTGAGGGACTAGGCCAGCAATGCCGCCCAGTCTGGCCAAGGCTCGATGCAGGGGGTTCGTTTTTTTCCCTTTCTTAACCATTTTCAATCTAATTTTTATTTTCCAGTTTCCTTTATAATTAATTATAAGCCATGTACATTCAATTATATGTAATATGTAAGTATGCATGTATAGGCTAGTCAGCAAATGAAGTCAACGACAGAAGGTACGTGTGCAGCTGATGCAGTGAAGAATGCAACCAAGATGAACAAATAAATAGCTAAACAAATATAAGAAAGTAGCTACTCTTACAATTTACTATGCATAAAAAAAGGCATTTGATAAATAGAACATATTGCTGCTGCTGGACTACATTTTGCTGCTGTTCATGAACTAGAATAGATGATAGTAGTAGAGTACGACAAATATGGAAAATATAAATAAAAGAATTAAATTAATTAATTAAACTAAAAAGAGCTAGAAAATTGGATAATAATTAAAGCCATTGGTTCCTTGAACTAGTAAAATACTGGACTAAGAGAGCACTTTTCTGCGCTTTCACCAAAATGCATCAAGTTCTCCTTCATAAAAAATTAAAAATAATACATCCACTCTGGACCACTCAGTCAAATGTTTGATAATAGTAGAATTCTCTTCAAAAAGGAAAATGGTTTTTAAATCTACTTACACGCTCAAAGCAAACATAATTAAAGTAGTCGTCGACTATCCTCAAAATCTGCCTAGGCCTATATTAACCGCATTTAAGCTTGGCATGCTTTCTCAATCTTTCTTGTTTTCAAAATATATGTTTGTATTGTGTATATGTTTATGACAATTGTGTAGCTCATATGCCTTCAGGGCCGGCCTAGGAACTCTAGGGGCAAAGCGTCCTTAGCATTTTTAAGAACATTAAATAATGTGACTAATGTCGATCAGGAATCAATTTTTAACACATCAACGGCCTAAACTATGAAGAATTGAAAAGGGGAGAGAAAAGATAAGTGGTGTGGAAGTCGGTAAGTGGTGTGGAAGTCGGTTTTAGCAAAGGGAACTTCTTCGCAACAGGGAGGCATCATAGTGTGGCAAATGCCCGCCTAATTAACATCTTCCTCTCCAATTTTAATACATACTACTCTTCCACAGAGTGGCAAACGCTGATAAACATGAGATTCACAATGTCCAAAAACTCCAACCAAACGGAACCTAAGTATCCCGCGATGGCAAGTACAAAGTAAACATAAGAATTAATCAGAACATTAAAATATGTCCACCTTAGAGATTTTGTTTTACAAAGTAAACATAAAATAAGAACACTTTAATGACCACCTTAGAGATTTTGTTGAAAGAATCGCAATAGATGTTTTAAAGAGTAAAAGGTAAACATAAAATATGTCCAACACAATTTTAAGTGATGAAGCTCAATCTTTTAAATCTGTTACAACAAAATTAAATGGAGGATTTATAAACGTTTCTTCACCTCAAATTTAACTAACCTTTATCTCAATCTTGCCACCTTCTAGCTCCTGCGTTATGATTAAAACAAAATAAGAACACTAAAAGCTTTCGAAAGAAATCCGAGTAAAATAGAAGAAATAAAAAGCCCGAATTACAACCTTGAATCAAGACCCTAGAATGAAAAGATCCTATTAGCAGTTTGGCACTCCTAAAATCTTCGTAATCTAGGCGAAATCCCGAATATTAACAATAATCATCAAATGATCACCAATTCAAACACAGAGAAATCAGAGATGTGATTAAATGGAAAAAAATAACCACAAACAAGCAACTGAAAATACTATATTTCATCAACTCCATCACCGCAAACAAAAAACCCCTAAATATTACTAATAATAGTTCTACTATATAAATAATAGTTTTATTAATTCCTTTTCAAATTAAATATTACTATTTAAGTTTCCAGAATCATGCAATCCATATAGGATGGAGTGAGATCCATGTAAAGTAAAGTGGTCCAACTATATTCAATGGTCTAGATTAAGTCTTTAATACCAAAACAAGTGCGCATTCAAACAAATCCAATATTTCACATGATATGATAATTCTGATTTTGTCTTAAATTATATCTTTATAATTAAAGTTAACTTTCTTTTGCGAAAAAGAAGTAAATTTTAATGCAGATTTTACTTTAAAGGCCAAGTTATTGTTATTCCTTCCTCACTAACATAGAACAATATCATTGTTTGTACTAAACTAAAAAGAACAGAAAAAAAAATTGAAGAGATAGATGGTTATGATATATTAATTGGCTTGCTTTTCAAAAGTTCTACCATATAGATATATATATATATATATATATGATAACCCAACATATTACAAAATTGCAAAGACAAAAGGGAGGACAAAATAGGACACATAAAGAAATTAAAAAGAAGAGTTAGCATAATAAGCTTAAATAAAGAGCTAGCTAGCTAACCTTGCCATGGTTTATGGTTATGATTCTGAATATGATCTTGAGAATTAGTACTGCTGTTCATGCAGTTACTAATTGTACCACTAGCGGTCGCGTGTGTGGCATAACACCAATGGACAGCTGGGGGAGAAGGAGAGCAGTGAGTATCTGAGGGAAGAGAGAAAGATCGAAGAGCGGAGAATGAGAGGTGGGATATAATATTTATTAGGTGTTGCAGTTATCCACCTGCAACATCACAGCACCCCAAAATCCAAACCATATATAAAAGTAACTGACAATAACACGTAATAGAATAACTTATTTACTAGAATTTGAGAAACTAAACAATAATACCTTCAAAATAAATATGATGCTTCTTCAAATTAAGTCTGTTGCTTTTTCTAATTTTTTGCCCCAAACCCCAAAAGCTCCTTTGAATACGCCATCACCAAGCCCTAGCTTTGAATAAGATTATGAAATCAGACATTGAAGAAGAGGGCCACGGAGGAGTGAAGAGGAATTTCATAGAAGTGCAGAGCTGATTTTAGGCTAGGGTTTTTTGTTTGATTTTAGGGCTTTTGTGCAAAGTTATGGCAATGGAGAAGGGAGATGATGGACGGGGCTTATGGAGATGGGAAGGAGGTGTTAGAAGATCGAGCGTAGAGACGTTAGATGGGGCTTATGGCGACGGGAAGGAGGTGTATGTTAGGCGTGGCTTATGGTGATGGGAAGGAGCTGTTAGACGGGGCAGAGAGGAGCATAGATTTTGGGGTTGTAGAGGGAGAATATTTTTGTTTTCAAAATTAGATTAAAATATTTACATATTGAAAGAGTTTTTCCCGACAAAAATAAAATAAAATTAATTAGTTAATTATTAAATCTTAATTTTTAGCCGACAAAAGATAATTTGTTAAAAAGATATTGTCGGCTGAAAGAAAAAACCCGGGACCTGAAATTTTTGATCGGGAGGGAAACACCCCACCAAAATCTTACCCAACAAAATTATATTTGTCGGCTAGAAAGATTTTTGCTGAAAAATTATTTGTCGGCTAAACACGAATTTGTCGGCAGATGTTCGCGCCAAAACTAAAGTTTTGGCGCCCTTGTTTAGCCGACAAGTGACTAAATTTGTCGGGTAAAAATGTTTGCGCCGACAAAAATTGAATATGTCGGCTCAAAATTTGTCAGCAAAGATAGATTTTCTTGTAGTGTTCAGATCCAAATTGATAAAATTTTATATTTGTCTTTTTTTTTCCGGAAAATTTTCCTTGAACAAATTATTTGTGTTGATTCATATTTTATTTGGGCTTTAAAGAAAGAATTTTTAAGACATGGTATGGCCCAAAGTTTATAAGAGTCTCTATGTTGGTTCTTTTATGAACTAGGCCCAAAAATCCAATACAAATAAAAAAGAGTACCAAATTCTAGATATTTTTGCGTGTAAAACGCATTAGGTTATTGAACAGTTACTCCTGTATTTAATATGCACGGTTGGTGATCTGGTATTAAGGTGTGGATTTGTGCACTTGCGATTCAAATGGTGTTTTGAGAGTTCGAAGCGGTTTTGGATTCTCTCTTGTTCTCTCTCTAAAAGTGTTGTTTTTGGATAAAAATCTTTATAGATCTATAAAATTAGGGAACATAAATCAACATTGGTGTATACTTTCTACTCTGTATCAAGGATCTATTGTTGTCTTTTATAAAAATCTTTATGGATCTATTATATAAGGCAACCCATCAATCATACTTTATTTTCCATTATGAACTTTGAATCATCTTATTATATTGCTTTTACAAGTTAATCTGTAATTTTTTCTATAAAATTCTTCTTACATAGATCAAATTATATCTTTTATTTTTTGGAAACTAGTTTTCAGATCTAAAATTTTTTATTAAGTTTCAAATATTATAAATATAGTTTTGTTTAAAAAAACCTTTTAGATATGTTGAGAACCGCTGTGATTTAGGCAAATTTGAACCTGTATTCACTGGTCTTGTTGAGGATTGGTTTAGAGTCTTGGAATGTTTTTCGCGGAAACTGGTGGTTTGCATAGGACTGATGTAAGCATTTCTTTCCTTTCTTTTTTACCTCTTTCGTTCATGTTATGGATTTAGGTTGTGAGGTTGCAAGCCTCAATGGACTTTTCTTATCCACCTGTTGGATAGGTTTTTACCACCTAAATAATGTATTCTTGTGGTTTTTTTTTCTATAATTGTCTCTGATCTATACTCAACACTCTATCAGTAACTGTAATTTAATTTTAACTAAATGTGAGAATCAATTTATTTATACAAAAAATTCTTGACATTTAAAATACTCTGATTAAAAAAAAAATTTAATGGTTAAATGGTTTTCAATTAAACTATTCTTCCAAGATTTATGTGTAAGCATATTAGTTGAAAATGAGGGGGAGGACATTTGGAAGTGAGGATTAGTACACAAATGGGGGGGAGAGGGGGCGATAAACTTCTAAAGTCCTTAATGAAAAAAAAATAAGAAGAGAAAAGGAAAGTGAGGGCATTTTAGTTGTTTGAGTGGAGAGCATTTTAGGGTGATAAACTTTTTTTCGTCTCCTTCTTTTAGGGGGGGGGGGTTTGAAGCTGACAAATCTTGACCTTGGATTTCCTTTAACCTATTGTCCATTAACATTAAATTCCTAATTTTTATTAGATTTTCTTTTCTTTCTCAGGTTAGATTCATATTTTTCTATTAGTTTCATTTAATTGGTTATACTATGCTTAAGTAAGTTTTTAGTAAGTTAGGTTTCAATCTCTATTGCATATAGATTTTCAAGTGTAAAGATGATAATAGTATTTAGATAGGGAGATACATATTTTCTTTGTGGATTTCCTATTCCAATTAGTAAAACAACATTAATTAATTCCTAGAATCTAAGCCTTAAACCTATTTTCTCTCCTCACTTGTGGAGATCGCTATATAAGCAATTTGATTTTTGCAAATGACTTATTCATTCTCAATTAGGGTTCTTATAGTTCCTTGACTCTATTTAAACTTGTTATTTTAGAGTTTACCAGAACATCAAGTGTTGAAACCTAGCTTTTTTTAAGTGTAATATATTTTTATTTGTTATGAAAGATGAGATGAGAGGGGAGCATAATGCATTGATGGGAATGGAGCTAGCTTACACAGTTGTTTATATGGTATCTAGCTGTTCTTTTTAGCTCATTTCTACAAGACAGGGTAAAAACTATAAAGATAAAATTATCAAAGGGTGAATAGCCGGTCTGCATCTTTTTTAAGCTATATCGGTAGACAAATCACTATGTATATGTTCTATAAGAATCATGCATATTGGTGCAATATATTTATGTTGCAAAAAAGTGTACTAAAAAAGATTGGCACAATTTAAAAAAGATTTATGTAGTCTAGTGTTGAGATGAAGAAATCAGGTGAGAAAGTTTCATGGGCTGAGGTACATTGTAACACCCCCTACCTTAATTAACAAGATAACACTTGTAATTAAGACCTGGAGCGTTACTGGCCCACTTTAGACTAGCTAAAATAGGTCTAAGATAATAATGAAGCAATAAATCCACACAAAACAAGGAACGAGCAAACATGATACTTATGCTATGGCTATAATATAAAACAGGAGTGTAATATACATATACACACATACATGTAATCAAAAAGACATACAAACCATGTCATCATGTATTATAAAATATACAACAACTTAGGCTAACTGTGGCTTTCCATGTACACATGCATATAATAAAAATGAGTTGGAATCAGAGTCCTCTACTTCATTCCCGACCCAGTAGCTTCCTTAGTCTCATCCGAGTCCGAGGTACCTAAATTTTTTTACATAAAATAGGGTGAGCACACAGCTTAGTAGGGGAAATAACATGAAAGATTACGTATAAAAACGTAATTAGCAGTTTAATCATAAACCGATAAAACAATACAAGTATGTGCATATGCATGTTACCTCCCTTGTGTCAACCATTATACCGAGAGAGTACCAAAGCCAGGCCGAATCATAATAAAAAGAATAAGAATAGGCTTGACCGCCCAGAGAATAAGTCGAATATAATCACGATATAACATCATCCGGTCCATGAAAGATCATCATCATATCATAATAGAATTGGACCACGTATTCATCAATATCATATCAACAGAATCACAAGCGCTTTGCAGTTGTCTAGATTTCATGCTACACGCCGCTGGCCCTAGACAATCGACGTTTTGCTACCCTCTGGAGGTTTAGAGATTTTCAACCCAAAAGCACCAAGCCTCACTTATTTTCACACTAGCAAGCACCAATCAATACCCATTCCCTTCATCATTAAAGGGCTATATTATAATCATAATCGGATCCATCACGAGATCATATCACATCAAAATGTCACAACAATTATAAGAAGGTTTTGGCATCATAGATACGAGATATGTGACCATATGATGAGGTATAAGAATAGTCCAAGCTTGCCGAAAGATCTCCAAAATTTTAATTGACACAATAATGATGCACAATATGCATAACATGCTAACAAATGAATATTTGAAGAGGTATATCAAGTATGTAATTCATCAATTAACCAATTTCAGCAATATGCAATATCTACATATCCAACAGATATCTCATGAATGTCAAATAACACATTTATATCAAGTATAAATAGCATATCTTGCTTCAAATCACATGCTTATGGCTTTATAAATCATAAAATATCATTATCTTCATCATGTAATAATTCTTGAAACAAATACAATTAAAATATGATGATTCATATAGAATTAAACCATATGATCGTGTTTTAAAAACAATTAAACCCTTACCTCAAATCACTAAGCCAAAACGAAAAGAAGAAGATGAAGACTGAAACCCCATTCGATGAAATCCCGAAATTCCTACGTCACCGCGATCCTTATGTCGCGTAGAACAATTTCTCCTAAAGCTTAATCAAATTTCAAAAGCTAAAAATATGTGAAATTTAGAGAGAGAGAGAGAAGAAATAGGTTGAGCTCTACAATTAGGAAGAAAATGGTGAAAATGGGAAAAAGAAAGGCTCTGAAAGCCTTTAAAAATGTGCAGCTGACTCAATAACAGTTGCCTGCATGGCTGTTGGCCCTAACTGTGAACACCCCAATCCACGACTCTCGTGCGAACTATATTTTTCTTAAAAACAAGCATCTTACATCAAGTGTTAGTCATCATACATATAGGAGACCGTTAGGAAATACTCCAATTACGGCCGCGTGAGGAGTTTGGTATAACCTTTGTTGCCTCTTCGCTTACTAGGACGAGGATTGACCTGCCCGGTCAGGTCGCGGGGTGCGGGGTAGCGCCCCGTTAGAAAATCGAGTTATTTCCAAGTGTTCCCGTGCAAAATTTTGTGAGCTAACCGCAGCCCCCAGCCGCACGCTCCCAGCCGTACGGCTATCTGCCAACCGTATGGTTGGCACCCTAGCCGCACGCGCCAGCCGCACGCCACTAGCCACACGCCCCAGCCGCACGCCCCAGCCGCACGCCCCAGCCGCACGCCATGCGGCTACCCCCAACCGCACGCTCCCAGCTGCACGCCCTGCGGCTACCCCCTGCGGTTGGCCTCTTTTGGAGCGTTTTTGGCGGGATTTTTGCTATAAATAGGACCCTTGGGCATCAACACTCAATAGTGTTTTTAGCAAGTAGAAACTCTGTCAAAATTATTAGAGAGTCATTTTAGAGGAATTCTAAGAGAGAGTTTTAGAGAGAGAACTTCTAGAAAGAGAAAATCTAGAAAGAGAAAATCTAGAGAGAGAAAATCTAGAAAGAGAAAGTTCTAGAGAGAGAAAGGAGCAATCAAGGCAAGGTTCTTATTTCTTCTTCAAGCGCATCAGGTATATTTTCTACAACCCTCCTTAATTTCAGTACTGCATTTAATTTCACTTTTAATACAGAAAATTAGATAACTTGCAAAGAAGTTCATTGCTTTCAAAACAAGTCCTTTCTAAGTTTTACAAGAAATCTAAAATCCGTTTTGACACATTTTCAAAACAAACAAAAATACAAAAACAGTTTCCAAAAGAATGGAACTACGAGACTCTGATTTCATTCTATGAATGAATACGTAGGCGCTCGCAAAGCTCGAGTCTGATTTCAAAATACTGTTTTAAACTGAATTTATCTGGAAAAGACTATTCTGAAAACTATCCAAACTACTTGCAAGATATCTAAAATAGGAATTAGATACATGATCCATTTAAGAGACTGAAAGGGCGAATTGGGTGCCTAACACCTTCCCAATTCGTAATGTAGTTCCCGAACCCTAGCAAAGTAAATTTTCAAAATAAATATCTGGTTTCAAATGTATGAAAGATAATTCACTTTCGAATTGTCCTTCGTACGATCTTTTGTTTGTTTTATTGTAAAACAAACTGGCGACTCTACAAAATACATTTTCAAACAAAATCGAGAACGAGGACCCTTTTCTTCTCTCGGGTCGCGCGGGTCCAGATTCTCACAGTGGCGACTCTGCTGGGGAGACGTCGAGAACTAAGCTCTGATATAATGGATCGTATATTTAATTACTATTGTTTATTATAGGTCTTGTAAGCCTTAGTCCTAGGAAAACATAGAAGCGATCTAGGTGGATACCCTGTTCACTTTATTTGCTAATTATGTGAGGAAAATCTTTTTCATAATTAAAATTTTGTAAATTATCATAACAAATCCTAAAGCATTGATCAATAATGAACCGCCAGATTGTTATTTCGCACGCACTCACAACCTATCATGCATTTTTGCGAGTGTGAATTTACCCTATCAACCTCGGGACCAGAGTCGTGACTAGGCCGTGGACTTGTGGGTCTACACTAGCCAAAAGCGCCTGGGACCAGCCAAGTACTTACCGAGGTATATCGAGTGACGAGAACACTCACGTACCCGGGATGTATATCAAAAGGTCCTTACACGTACCTGCGCTCTTGAGGTATATCGTAAGACCTGCCAAATAGGAAGGAGCCTTAAACCTTACCCTCTTCGGCCACGCTTGCATATAGAGGAGTCAGCTTAGAACACAAAGATTTTCTGCATTGTTTTTATGACCGACAGTCGTGAGAATCTAGTGAGCGAAAGCCCTGATTCCATGAACAAAGCAACTCATGAGGAGAGATCTTCCCGTATTTTTGAATGATTTTTCAGAAAACTCTTTTCAAAATGATTTTCCAAAACTATAGACAGTCAGGGAACCCAGGGAATTCTATTCCTACCCTACCGCTATACGGGGCTCTTAAGTTGTCGACGTTGGTCTGTTTTTGATCTCACCTAAAAGAAAACTTTTTGTGTGTTTAGTTTTGTCCCAATCGATGTATTTCTGGATAAAGTCCGGCGAGTTCTAAATGATATATTGTTGTTATTTTCCGGGAAATGCACGCGATCGAATTTGTCCTTTTTTCCGGCATCAGATATTCATTCCATCCTGGCCTCTGCGTGGGCAGGAAGAGACAGTACCGGACGACTCGTTAAACCAGATTCTTTTGAAAATATGGATCAGAATACTCCTAACCAAAATGGGAACAACCAATACAACAATGCAGCGAATCCGCCGCCCGATCATTTTTACCCAAACCCGGGAATGCCTCAGAATAATACCGTTGGGGGGCAGCCACTGCATCACACTCCATCCCTCAATGCCGATCCAAACTTGGCTAGCACAAGCGGAAACATGAATGCTCCATTACCGAACCCTGAAGATATGCATCGGATGTTAATGAACCTGAACCAAAGCATGGCCATGTTACTGAGTGACAATCAAAACACTCGTGCCAAGTTGGAAGAGTTGGCTAAAGGTCGCCTGGCATAACCACCGAGGGAAACTCCGGTTATTCCTCCACCACCACTGCCACTCTCAGTTTATACGGAAGCACCACTACCGTTCGAACAGTTAAACCAACCCAAACACATGCATGATCCAGTTGGCAATTGGTTACACCAAGATCCTATCAATCAAGCCCCTCCACAAATGCCATCGATACACGAACCTTATCACGATCCATATTACGAACCGATAAGGAGGCCCATGAGTGTCCAAGGGGAGGGCCCCTCACCAATGGAAGGCTACCGGGGGGATAAAGACTTATCTGAACTTAAAGAACAACTGAAGGCACTTACCCAAAAGGTCGCCGAAAGTTCAAATGATTTGACCCAGTTGCAGATTTATAATTTGTACCCAGAGGCTCATTATCCAGTGGGTTTTAAGATGCCCTCAATTCCAAAGTTTACGGGAACTACACCACCGGAACTCCACCTAAAATCATACGTCTGTTCAATGAGAATTTATGATGTCGGGGAAGCGGAATTGGCTAATTCGTTTCGTCTTACGCTAGCTGGACCAGCCCAAAGTTGGTTTTTGAACCTTGAAAAGCACCGGGTTAGATCATGGTCAGCCATCGTCCAAGAGTTTGTGTCTCAGTACAAAACTAATGAGGAGCTTAAAGTCACAAGGAAACATTTGGAGATGGCTAAGCAAAAAGAAAATGAAAGCATCAGCGAATTTGTTACGAGATGGAGAGAATTGGCAGCCCAAATGGTGGAGCACCTAAATGAAGAGGAACAATTGGGGTTAATCGTAAAGAATTTAAAACCCAAGATTCGGACTCAAATGGGTCATCAGTTCTTTAGCAGGTTCAAGGCTCTACTCCACGTGGGCAACGAAATTTAGGAGGACCTGGCCAAACAGGCTGAAATCAAGAAGTCTGCCTCTCAATATAAGAAGACTTCTACGTCCGCTGTCAATCAAGTAACATCTTATGGGTCCTATGGCAGAGGATACTCCAACAACCCCCATGGTCAGAACTCTGTGAAAAACATTGGGGATTATCCTACACCGGGGTATCGCAACAACAACAACAACCCCAGGACATTTGATCAGAACCGCTCACGCGATCGACATTTTTCACAGTTGCCAGGACTGTTGGTGAAGGTTTTCGAACAACTGAAAGAAGCTGGGATTATGTATCCCATGAATCCGAAGCCATTACCACAACAGATACCGCCTCATTGGAACATGAATGAGCGGTGCGAATACCACCAAGGGTTCGGGCACACTACTGATAGTTGTATGGCTCTACGGCATGCCATCCAAAACCTGATCGATATCAAAAGAATCCCAGATCCGTCAGCCCCGAATGTTGCCAGGAATCCCCTTCCTAATCACCGAATCAACGCTATCGAGGAGGATTTAGATTTACTAGAACCTGTATTCTTGATTAAACCGGCCGTGAATACAGGAAATGTTGAAGTGTTGAAATTTGGCTGTCCAAAGCCTTCACCCATAGTCATCGAATACATTCCACCAAAGTCCCAGAAAGTTGCTGAAAAAATCAAAGATGAAAACTTATTGGGGCTATGTGTTGATGAAACTTGCACCGCGCAGTCACAAGAGATATTTAGCCCAAAACTTAGGGGCTGGATGAAACAAATGAAGTTTATACCCGGTCTTAGGCTTGGCAAACAGAATCAAGGGATCGCCCACTTTCCACGGCTTGGAGGCAACCCGAGGCGACAAGGGCTCGGATATAACCGAGGAAAAGCAGTAAAAAGGGACACCCATCAAAATGCATATTCCTCACAAATAAACATGATCGCTTTTGATTGGGGTAAAGTTTCGCAAGTCGAGGAAAAGTTGCCTCCAACTCCGGTTGAAATAACTGAAAAAGCAAATGACCCAGTTGCAACGTGGGTCCAACAGTTGACCCGTTCTGGTAGAGTTTACCAACCGCCGAGTGCCAAGCCACCTACTGATGTTACTACTCCCAAGGAACCGACAAAAGATCCGGAAGAAGGGCGCGTTGTTGAACAGTTGGAGAAAACACAAGCCCAAATCTCAATTTGGGGACTCTTAGTGGCATCCAAGCCACATCGGATGGCACTAATGAAAATGTTAGATGAATCGGTTGTTCCTCTGGAATCCACCTCGAATGAGTTAACAGCAATGATCGCTTCAATGGGGGTATAAAAACAAGTACTTGGGTTTTCCGATGAAGATCTGTCACCGCTCGGTCGAGATCATAACCAAGCTCTGCATATCACCGTCATGGCCTGTGGGATGTCTATACCTTATGTTCTTGTGGATAACGGTTCTACGATTAATGTGTGCCCTTTGAAAACCGCTGTTCGTTTGGGTATCGACTTAACTACATTGGAAGAGTCATCAGTCACAGTTCGGGCATACGACAATACCAAGCGAGAGGTATTGGGTTCCGTCATGCTGAGCATGCAAATAGGGCCGGCCACGTTTACCACTGAGTTCCAAGTCATTGACATTCTATCAAGCTTCAATTTGTTATTAGGACGAGTTTGGCTACATGAGGTTGGGGCACTCCCTCCCTCACTTCATCAAAAAATGAAAATACCTTTCAACGGAGACATCATCATTGTTAAAGGCGATCCTGAAAGAACAATAACGCTGAAAAACTCGCCCCTATTAGGAATCGGGAGCCAAGATGTCCAACTCGGGGGATTTTCGTATGAACCGAAGGTACAAACTCTTACCACACAGACTGTGAATTATCTGCCCCCGATGACATGGCGACAATGAAGGCGCAAGTGATACAGATGATGAGGAAGATGAAATTCTTACCGGGAATTGGTTTGGGAAAATATAAAGCCGGCATTGCATAAATGATTGAACCATACCAACAACCAAGGCCTCTGGCTGGTTTGGGATATACGGGGGATGATAACTGCACAAAGAACGCCATATTCACGGATAGATCATTGAATGGGTGGTTCATTAAAGAGGGTGAAGACTTCCCTTACTGCGGGTTTCAAGAGCCATGGGTAAACGAAGAGGGAAAGCGACAACCGGGATTAGAAATCTTTTTCGAAGAAGACTTGTATATAAGCGAAGGTTTTACTCACACATTCTCATCAAAGCTAAAGATAACCAAGCCACCTGCCGAGCCACTGGAAGAAGAAGATATGTTGGGTAACATGTTTGAGGTTATGGCAATTGAGGAAGACTATCTCGGGGATCCTGTACACCTTATACGTCCCGTTGAAGAAGAAAAGAAGAAAAAGAGAGAGAGGAATGTTGATAGAAATGTACAAAAGTTAGAATATATGCTATCTATGCCAAATGATGTTTCTATCAATAAAATTGACAATCTTTCCCCTTACTTTGATTCTTGTGATGTTGAAGTTATGAATGAGAATCTAAATGATGAACAAAGAATACAACCTATTGAAGGGGACACAGTCACAATAAATTTGGGAACAGCCGATGATAAAAAAGAGATAAAAAATGGAGCCGAATTAAGCTATGATGAAAAAACAGACTTAGAAAATTTGTTGAAAGAATTTGTTAATATTTTCGCTTGGTCATACGCTGATATGCCGGGTTTAGATGCCGACATTGTGATGCATGAAATACACACTAAACCCGAATGCAAACCTGTCAAGCAAAAGTTAAGAAAACTAGTACCTGAGTGGTCGCTCAAGGTAAAAGAAGAAGTCACAAAACAATTGGATGTCGGATTCATACGGGTTGTTGAATACCCTACTTGGTTGGCCAATATAGTGCCAGTGCCAAAAGCCAACGGCAAAGTACGGGTTTGTGTCGATTATCGCAATTTAAATGCTGCATGTCCAAAAGATGATTTTCCACTGCTAAACATTGATCTCATTGTCGACAACACTACAAATCATGCTTTAAAATCATTCGTCGATGGATTTGCCGGGTATAATCAAATCAAAATGCATCTTGATCATCAGGAAAAGACGGCCTTTATCACACCATGGGGTACTTATTGTTACACCGTCATGCCATTTGGGTTGAAAAATGCCGGGGCCACATATCAGCGAGCCGCAACTACTCTGTTCCATGATATGATTCATAAGGAAGTAGAAGTGTATGTCGACGACATGATCATCAAATCCTTAGACCGGGCAAGTCATGTGGAAACTCTTCGTGTCTTCTTTGAACGGCTTATGCAATTTCAAATGCGTTTGAATCCTCAGAAATGTGTATTCGGGGTCACCCAAGGCAAGATGTTGGGGTATATAGTCAGCCGAAAGGGAATCGAGGTCGATCCAGCAAAGGTTAAAGCTATTCAAGAAATGCCAGCCCCTAAAACCGAAAAGGAAATACGGGGTTTCCTCGGGAGATTACAGTTCATCAGCAGATTCATTTCACAGTTGACTCGAACATGTGAACCAATTTTTAAGCTACTCCAAAAGAGCTCGGATGGACAATGGAACGAGCAATGCCAAGAAGCATTTGATAAGATTAAAAAATATTTGGCCAAGTCGCCAGTCTTGGCGCCTCCCCAAGTAGGCACTCTGTTAATACTATACATGTCGGTCAACGACTCATCAGTTGGGGCAATGTTAGCACAACATTTGTTGAAAACAAGAACAAAACAAACAATATACTACCTCAGCAAAAAGTTTTCTCCAGGAGAACAAAACTATACGGCTTTAAAGAAATCGTGTGCCTCGTTGGTTTAGGCCACCCAGAAATTGCGACATTATATGTTGGTCTTTTCCGTGATCTTAATTTCCCGCTTGGATCCCTTGCGATACTTGTTCGAAAAGCCAGTGTTGACTAATCGAATGGCTAAATGGGTGTTTCTACTTTCAGAGTTCGACATTTCCTATGTAACTCAAAAGGCGATCAAAGGGCAAATCATAGCAGACCACTTAGCAAGTAATCCTATTTTTGATACTGACTTACAGGACTTTGGGTTTCCTGATGAAGGTATCATGGAAATTACGAAAGATGATGAATGGAAAATGTATTTTGACGGGGCTTGCAACCGAAATGGGAATGGAATCGGGATCCTGTTAATTTCCCCAGATCAAATCCATGCCCCTATGTCTTTTCGCCTGGAATTTCCTTGTACTAATAATATCGCGGAATACGAGGCTTGCATTGTTGGATTAGAAATCGCTTTGCAGAAAGGCGTCCGCAAAATTCAAGTATTCGGAGACTCCGCCCTCATTATCCATCAGATTTTGAAAAAGTGGAAGATCAAAAAGGAAAAACTTGTGCCATTTTTAGCCCAACTCGAAGAAACTTCTGAAAAATTCGATTGTATTGAATTCTTCTATATCCCAAGAACGCAAAACAATTTCGCTGATGCATTGGCTACTCTGGCCTCGATGGTCGAAATTCCAGGAGAGAAAGAAGAGATCCAGATCCAAATTCAGAAACGGGCAAATCCGGTATTTTGCCTATCACTTGATGTTGAAAGTGGAAGCAGGGTTGACAAAAGTGTTTGGTATTATGATATCTGGAAATTACTCAAGCACAATGAATACCCACCAAATACGGATAAAACCACTCGGGTCACGCTTCGCCGACTTGCATCACGATTTATCATTTGTGCAGAGAAATTATACCGAAGAAATGACGATGGCATACATCTTCAATGCCTCGACGAGGAAAAATCCCGAGCAATGATGGAACAAATCCACAGTGGAGAGTGCGGTCCACATATGAGCGGTCACACATTGGCACGAAAGATAGTTCGTCAAGGGTATTATTGGTTAACAATGCAGAAAGATTGTTTTGAATATGTCAAAGGGTGTCATCAATGCCTAATATACGCCAAAGCACAAAAGCTCCCACCGAAAGAATTGTATCCCATGACATCTCCTTGGCCGTTTTCCATCTGGGGTATTGACATAATCGGTAAGATTTCGCCAAAAGGAAGCAATGGGCATGAATACATTCTGGTCGCTATCGACTACTTCACCAAATGGGTTGAAGCCGAATCCTACAAAGGTTTAAATGCCAAGAAAGTAGCTCGATTCATCCGACACAACATTATATGCAGATATGGGGTACCTCATGAGATAATATCCGATAATGGGACACATTTTGAGGGTGAAGCTAATGAGCTCATGGAAGAATATGGAATCAAACGTCACAAGTCCTCCCCGTACCGTCCGCAATCTAATGGGGCTGTTAAGGCTGCCAACAAGAACTTAAAGAACATCATTAGTAAGATGGTAAAATTCGGCAGAGATTGGCCCGAAAAACTCTCGTATGCACTTTGGGGGTATCGAACTACTGAACGAGTCTCAACGGGGTCTACACCTTTCTCCCTCACATACGGAATGAAAGCGGTTCTGCCAGTGGAAATGGAAATACCCTCTTTACGGGTTGTCTTGGAAAATCAGATCACCGAAAGCGATTGGATAAAGGCTCGGTATGAAGAATTGGTAATGATTGATGAAAAACGATTGAAAGCTTCCTATCAACATCAAGGGTACCAAAAGCGTGTTGCAAAAGCCTTTAATAAGAAAATTCGAGAAAGAGGCATCATAGTTGGGGACTTAATACTCAAAGAGATTCGCGAACCGGCTTGAGACCCACGAGGAAAATTTTTGCCAAAATGGACAGGCCCTTACATTGTTACTAAGATACTATCCGGTGGTGCCGTTCTCTTTACCGACATTGATGACCAAGAGTTAAACTCACCAGTCAACCTCGATCAGTTGAAGAAGTATTATCAGTAAAAGTTGTATTCATGAACTACGAAGACCTGAGCCCCAAAAAAAAAAGTTATTATCTGGGGAAACGTAGGCAACCTGAATATCAGGCCCGGTCTATTCATTGTAATAAAATTCATCCATTTGAGAGCAAAAAGGGGGGCAGAAAGAGATTTTTCCATGTATATAATCAAAGTCAAGCTACTACATATTTCTCCATGTAAACAAAACCTACATACATCAAGCTCCTACATAATTTTCCTACAGATTCACTTACCTACATCCAAAAAGCTTTCATAAAGAAGCAATATACCAAACCTAACCTAATCAGCAAAACCATCAGTCAGAAGCGGAATATAAGATCCTCTCTCGATCCATGGTCTGATACGAAGCAAGTACTGTCTCCTCTGTCACATGTGAGTCCGCAAACCGAAACCACCTCATCATCATAGGCTCGTGCTCGATGGTCTGACGAACTCGACGCCAAACATGCAGTACAACGTCAGACCGGGTCATCTGGGTAATGCCGAGCTCTCCCCCATGGAATCGTCAAACAAAGCGAGTAGACCAAAGACCTCGTAGGGTCGTCTCCAACCTCGGGGTAATAGGCAGCGCAACCGAAGAAAAGTCTCTCAGTGGGAGGGGTATACTCAAAGGAAGACCAAACTGTCTAGTCAACCGGCTGGGTATGTAGAACGATGTCTCTCGTAAACCACGGAACTGGAGGTAGTTCTGCCCACCCATACTCACGATCATAGTCCTCATACGCTACCATGGGATATCCCAACGAATCGACGAAGAAGACTCAGAAAAACGTACAGCCCAATCGAAGGATGACAAACGATGGATTAGGGCGTAGTCGGGACGAAGAAAGAAGTGCCGAGAATCCCAGGGAAGTCGAGTCCCCAGATACCTAAACCTCTCAGTAACCCACATATACAGTAGATATGGGCTACCCCGAGAGTGGCTAAGTCGACACTGAACCACGGCATCCAGACCATTCAGTGTCTCCGCCAGTAAGATGGGAGTCACCAAATGGCCGCATCTAGCCTCAGACACCACCCGAATAATCAAGGGATCAACCATGATGGCATCATCAGTAACTAGAAGCATCTGAGAAAAAGTAAAGATCATACATGCAGCAGTCCGAGCTGAAAAATAAGCCGGATCATCACCATGCTGCATGAAGAAATCAGCCAGGTGACGTAAGTGGAGCCGTCCGTCTACAATCATGGCCAGGCACTCACTCTCCCGTAAACCCAAAAACTCTGCTACCATGACCCGAGGGCTCCTAGAATCTCGCAAAGATGCCAACGGCCATGAGAGGTCCTGGCGCATCAGTAAGGTGAACTCCTCGATCGTTGGGCAGAGCTCGTTTAACCCGATACGGAAGCAATGATCCTCAGCATCCCAGAACTCAGCAAAACCAAGCAGGAACGAATAGTTGATCTCATGCGAACACCAACGGTGAAGGTGGCTCAGGTCGCCCCAGTTGAGACCGCAGTTGGCCTCGGCCAAAGATACAAAATCAGACAAGAGGGAAAAGGCAGCACTGGTACGGAAGATAGACATGACGGCAGAAGAAAGACAATCTACTTTTAGACCATCGGGACGCCTCCCAAGAGTGCATCCCGCTCCTCTGCAGCTAGCATGCCCGGCCGCCTCATTGCCGCCGGAGGCCAGGCCGCAACCCTGAAGCCTAACCCGGGAGTGTGCTGCCGCACCACGCTCTCCCCCAGGTAGAAAGCTGCACCGTACTCATGCACAAACAGCCGCCTCGAACGAGCAGCTGCCAGCGCATCAGCATACCCCCACTGCTGCGTCACGTAAGTAGGCCATGGACTCCACTGAACCTGCCACATTGAACATACGCTATAAATAACTCAACTGTCTTTTTTAAATATAATTTAAATTTTATTTACTTCAAATTCCTACCTGATCTAGCTGAAGACCTGAGACGTCGCCCGCACTGACGTCAGGGGTCAGATATCGATACACCCCAACTATGTTCCCGCTGTAATACCGTCTGAAGAGCGGGAACTCGTCTGCGAAAGTCAGGTGCAGATGGATCTGACCAATACCCTGATGGGTATGTGCAATAAACCACATCTGTCGCAAATTATCACAATTTTTAAAACCATCAGTTTTTATTCAACAATCACATGATTTTCAAAAAGAAAAATTAAGATTTAATTTAAGTAATTACCTCCCAAAGCGTGACCAGTCCGCGGTGGTTGAGCTCCATATGACGGCACACCAAGTCCATCGACTCGTACAGCACCGCCAGCACGTATCCTCCCCACGCGAATGTGTATAGCTGGTCGAAGAATCGCAAGTACGGCAGCCACCATAATCGCAGGTTGTCGCCGCCACGTGCGTAGAAGAAGTCGTGTATCATCAGCAGTAGAAAACACCGTGATAACTGCCGGACCTCCTGCCGTGTCATCGGTCCGTCTCCAAATCTCTCACTCTCCGCCTCGATGTGCTGTACCATCGCCGTGTGGGGTATCCCATCTGCAACAATCCGGCTCGGCCTCCAACCTAGTACCGCTCCCATCCCATCTAACGTGACCCGCAACCAGGGGTTGGGCGCCAAAGCCTCCCCTCCAAATGGTAGTCCCGTCAGTACGAACACGTCCTCTGGGGTCAGCGTCATCTCGCCCCAACTCCAATGGGAGGTGTGCGTCGTGTCCCACCATCTCTCCCCCAATACCGTAGGCAGACTCACCGATCGCTGGAATTCTCCGCCATGAAGCACCTCGATGAATCCTCCGAACAGGGTCGCGCTCAAGTAAGCCCTCACCAACGGGGGTAACTGATCTCGCAGCTCGGGGGCGGCACGTGTGATACCGCGGCAACGTCCACTCCTCTGTCACATCACACGTTTTAAATTTTAGAACTCGTTTTTTTTAACTTAATACTCAATAATACATGTTTTAAGAAAAATATAAGCTATGTTAAGCATGTTTACTATGGCAAGTAATTATTAAATTTATCACATTTCATGCATCTCATGTCATTACATTTTTTCGAAAAATCACATAATATAAATACTAGAAAATAGAGCATACCCGAGTACGGCGGCGAATCTCGTGTGCCGCAGGCTCCATCAGTAGCCACTCTCGTCCCTCTCCTGGTGAGATCAGCGGCACGTCGCGATACATCGCCCGCTGTAGTGATCCGTCTGCCCCCAATGGCCCCTCCTAGTCGTCGTGATGAGGTGCGCAGATTAGTCGCCCATCCATCATCGCGGTAATAGAGTCCACCTCATCTCTCGGGAGTAGCTCCAGCGCCTCCCCTCCTGCCGGTGGGCCCCCATCATCATGTACACGAAGATCGAAAAAAGTCTCGCGAAAGCCATCACTCACACTCTTCAGAACACTCGCTAAATGTTTTTTGAAATGTCAGAAATTTATAGACTAGAGAGAAGATTGCAAGAAGAAGTGCTGAGAATGAACCAACAGGCCACTATTTATAGGCAATAGGAGCCAGCCGCAGGCTAGCCAACCGTACGGCTAGCCCCCAACCGTACGGCTGGGGGGTCAAACCCTGCGGCTACCCCATGCGGCTACCCCCAACCGCACGACCCTAGCCGCACCCCCTGCGACTACCCCATGCGACTACCCTCATTTTTGACCAATTTGACAAAAAAAAAATGGGGGGGACTAAGGTCATGAATCAACTTCTCCCGGAGTACAAGAGGACCAAGACTCACACACACGCACACGAGATGACTGATCAATGCCCGAAGTCTGTGGAGGAACCAAAATTCAATAGGATGGATCCATTGTCCGGAAGGCTCGAATCTGATTAATAAACAGAGAAGATGTAAAAGAGGAATCGGGTACCAGAAAAAATTGAAAGAGTAGAAAAGGGTAAAATCCCGTATGTCCAAGAGAGAACAGTAAGAAAAAAACAAAAATGAAGAAAATCGACAGGGAGAGCCACACTAAGAGTGACAGCTGTGCCAAAAGGCGGAGGGCTACATCTTAGGTGAGTAAGGCTCCTGTTTTGGAAAAAGCCAATAAAGAAAAAGGCACAGTAAAGTTCGAAAGCCCAAAAAAGAAGGCCGAATAATCAAAAGATGGAGCAATAAGGGTATTGAAAAACAGAAAACGATACAGGACCAGCATCTTCCCCGTGAAAAAATCAGAGGGTAGCTTGAGGACGACTGAGAATTCCAAGCGAAATTCTATCCCCATGACCAAAGAGAGGAAAACTGAGGGTAAAGAGATGTCAAATCCCAAAAATCCATGCACAACGGTTCAAAAGTTTTTGGGGAAAAGTTGATTCAAAAATCTGACTCCCAATAACGCCAAAGGTCAAGACTGAGGGTAGAAAGGAAAGAAACAGAAAAAGCACTTCTACTTGCAAACAGTTATCCCTAGCACATCATTTATTTGAAAAACATTAAAGCAGTGTCTGAGCAACAGAACCATAAGACAGTGTTAGGGAATTTTCCGAATTCCTCAGAGTTAGGAATTCTTCGCATTCCTCACGATGGGAATTTTTCCGAAACCCCTTTCCCCACGAAGGGAAATAACGACACCACGTGTTTCCCACGAAAGGAATTTTCCGAATTCCTCAGAGTTAGGAATTCTTCGCATTCCCCACGATGGGGATTTTTTCGAAACCCCTTTCCCCACGAAGGGAAATAACGACACCACGTGTTCCCCACGAAGAGAATTTTCCGAATTCCTCAGTGTTAGGAATTCTTCGCATTCCCCACGATGGGAATTTTTCCGAAACCCCTTTCCCCACGAAGGGAAATAACGACACCACGTGTTCCGCACGAAGGAAATTTTCCGAATTTCTCAGAGTTAGGAATTCTTCGCATTCCCCACGATGGGAATTTTTCCGAAACCCCTTTCCCCACGAAGGGAAATAACGACACCACGTGTTCCCCACGAAGGGAATTTTTCGAATTCCTCAGAGTTAGGAATTCTTCGCATTCTCTACGATGGGAATTTCTTCCGATCCCCTTTCCCCACGAAGGGAAATAACCTTTACCGTCTGTTCCCCAAGAAGGGAATTTTTCGGATTCCTCAAAGTTAAGAATTCTTCGCATTCCCCACGATGGGAATTTTTTCCGATCCCCTTTCCCCACGAAGGGAAATAACCTTTACCATACATTCCCCACGAAGGGAATAACTTTATCCCCACACTCCCCACGATGGGAGTTTTCAAATTTTCAAAGATATTGACTTCTTCTTAAACTCCAGATCCCCACGAAGGGATATATCGCGGAACCCAAAACATTCTTTCTTTCACTTTTCCCTAAGAAATGGGAAACCTTTGAAGCACTTTTCCGTTACGATCATTTGGACTCAATGAATGCCAAAACTTCTCACGTGAAGTCCTGTACACTGAGGGTGGTATGCCACTGAGGGTAGCGTACCGCTGAGGGTAGACGGAAGGAAAGATTGATGCATCATGTCGCCTGGCCGAAAGGAAAGGGGCGATCGTGGATCGTATCGCCTAGAACGCAACGAGATCCATATGCCAGAAAAGGGCACACTCTGATTCAATTATCACCTTATTGAGATTCACCCGAGAGTCGTGAATCATTGTCTTTTTATCGTCCCTGAATTCTTGCGTACAAGAATCCCGGGACGAGAGGGTCTGTGAACACCCCAATCCACGACTCTCGTGCGAACTCTATTTTTCTTAAAAACAAGCATCTTACATCAAGTTTGAGTCATCATACATATAGGAGACCGTTAGGAAATACTCCAATTCCGGCCGCGTGAGGAGTTTGATAATAACCTTTGTTGGCCCTTCGCTTACTAGGACGGGATCGACCTGCCGGTCAGGTCGCGGGGTGCGGGTACGCCCCGTAAGAAAATCGAGTTATTTCCAAGTTTTCCCGTGCAAAATTTTTGTGAGCCAACCGCAGCCCCCCAGCCGCACGCTCCCAGCCGTACGGTTACCTGCCAGCCGTACGGTTGGCACCCTAGCCGCACGCCCCAGCCGCACGCCATGTGGCTACCCCCAACCGCACGCTCCCAGCCGCACGCCCTGCGGCTACCCCCTGCGGTTGGCCTCTTTTGGAGCGTTTTTGGCGGGATTTTGCTATAAATAGGACCCTTGGGCTCTTATTTGGGCATCAACACTCAATAGTGTTTTTTAGCAAGTATAAACTCTGTCAAAATTATTA
>JAKCWG010000359.1:0-200000 GCA_021464415.1 Lonicera japonica | reverse complement strand
CTCTAGAACTCTCTAGAGTTTAGTGGAAGAGGCTGGTTCGAAAATGGAGGAAAAATAGCTTAAAACGAGCTTTAACGCACTTTAAGTCGGTTGCTACAGTAACTCGCACATATTTTTTTGGTTGTGGAGCACTGTTTTTGTTTTGGCCATAACTTTTGACTCGGAACTCTAATTGAGGCGTTCTTTATGTCCACGGAAAGGTATTTCAAAGCTCTAAAATTTCTAAGAGGAATTTTTCTCAAATTATGGACACATTGTTTTTAGAAATTCACCGAAGACAGCGCTCTGCCGAACACTATTAAACAACCAGAATTTAGCGATGGGCCTACTTCGCACCCTGTTTTGATCCACGAGAAATGCGAATTTGCTTTCGGCCAAAACATGAAAGTTTTAGAATGATGCAAATACTAGAGACATTCAGGAGCGAAACTTCAATCGGATAAGTAACGGAGGAATTACGATATCCCAAAGTTAGCTCAAATTAACGAATCACAAAGAACCCAAAACTTCCTATTTACTAACCGAAATTCATTCGGACCACCCGAATCATAAAACGATCTTTCTCATATATATAAAATAGTTAATATAACATAATTAACATTAATTAAAATACAGGATGTTACAATTACCTTATTATTTCTCATATGGTTTTAAGATTTGTATACATACATTTGCTATTGACCGGGCACTATAGTTATACCAGTTGGATATGATACCTTGATTACTTAGACGTAATTATCATTATACATTAGCCTATGGCATGCTTGTCACTGGGTGTCCTATGCAAGGATTTGGCTCTGGGAGCCACACTGTAAATCGGTATAAATGGAGTTTTTCGGCCAAGAGAAGGCGTACTGTGAAACCAAACCGAGTGGACCTACTTAGACTAGACCGATCAAAACGGTATGGTCTAGTCCGATATTCAATAGCCTTTTGGTCTGGTCCGGTCCGGTTCGGTCCCAAAATTTAAAAGATCGATATGTTCAGTCCAATTTACCGAGTGAGTCAACGGTCCAGTTAACTGGACCGTGAACACCCCTAATTTCAACCATGACTTATTAAGAAGATTTTCCGAAAAAACCCATCCCAAATCCAATTTGTCAAGGAGATATCGTAACTCGTTGAATATTTATACCAAAATTCACTATAAGTACCTATACCAAAATTCACTATAACTACCGGTTAAAAAAAATCCACCAAATTTGTAAAATTTTTGTTTGAAACACTTAAACCTGTTTATTTTCAATATGCATAGCCCGAACTCCATGTTCGAACTCGATCCATTCGACAGCATTACAGTTACAAGATACTATAAGACTTATAACATATGATTATGACCAATTTATAATTACCAATTAAGGTTTCACCTAGACCCAAAAACTTTGTACCAGTTTTGTGTTGTGGTATCGGATTGTATAGCATATTGCCAAGCTTACTCTAAGTGTATTTAATGAAAAACTATTATATTAAGGTTGGATCGAATCAAACGGGTTAAATTTATACTAACTTGAACCCGACCCAAATGTATTTTTTTGGAACCCATATTCGCATCAGCCTAAAAAAATCCGTTTCAACCCCAACTTATTGTGGAGATCCTAATCCATAGGAAATCTATAATGCAATAAAATATGCATGAGCCACTGATTATAAAGAATTCAAGCCTATGGTGAATGTTTTGTTTTCAAATTTTGAATCCCGACTTATCGATCGCACATTGTCATTATATGATATTGTAGTTATATTTGATGAAAAATTGTCAAATTCAAATCCGATCAGAATAGATCAAACGGGTTAATTTAAAAATTATTTTAAATAAAAAATAAACATTATAGTAGCCCTAATTAATCTATATTTATCTAGATATGTTGTGATAAATTTTAATACTCGTGAGCGCACAAATCAATTTATAATATAGCGCGCAAGAATGGTCAATCTCACAGAAACTCAAACAGTGTGTTTTATAATTACGTTGTTAAATTCTTAATTTAGCCAGGAAAGTGGTGGAATAAAAATAAAATACAATAAGTAAAACAAGGCAGAGCAAGGTAATGAAAGTAAACTAAATAATTTTAAGCAAAATAAAAAAATTAATTAAATTAAATGACTAGGGTTTCGAGTCAAATAAATATCATCTTCCTAAACATTCATGCGCATAAACTCTACTTTTGTCTTACAATTTGGTCTCCTAACTTTATTAGTTGCGAAAAATAAAATCATTCAAGTTTAATTAATTTATAAAATCCAATTATAATTCTTTCACAACTAAACTTATGTATAAGGTCAAAACACTCACTATATTCATCAAAACACACCTCATATCCACTCTTAACAAAACATAAGATGAATCTAACAAATCATAATGAGAATCCAACATTATTTTTATCAATTAAAATAGGCATCTAATAGAAAAAATTGTATTTAACATTGAATCATTAAATTAGTAGAGTTAATTGGCATGAACACGTGGAATAAAATCAATTAAATAGACTCATCTTAACCGTAGCAAAAATTTACGCTAGCATGCCATCAATCGAAACACAACATATATCTGTTCTTAACAAATCATAATGTGAATCTAAAAATTCATAATGAAAATCTAACTTTATTTTTATTAATTAAAATAGGCATCCACATGCAATATAATCAATTAAATATACTCATCATATCCCTAACACAAATTTACGCTATCATGCAAAGAATTAAATAATAAGTAAAATAAAAATAAAGCTTACTTGGCGTAGAATTAATTGAGTAATAAAAATTAAGCTCCAATCTTAAAAGTTTTCAATTTACCGGAATAAAGCAAATGAAAGAATTGTATTTAATATTAAAACATTAAATTGCTAGAATCAATTAACATAAACACTTATAATTGAATCAATTAAATATATTTATCATAACTCTAGCACGATACGCTGACATGCAAGGAATTAAATAATAAATAGAAATAAAACTTATTTCGTATAGAATTAATTAAGTATTAAATTTAAGGTCCTATATTAGAAGTCTTCAATTCATTGGACCAAAGCAAAAAGAAGAAAAATAAATAAATTAAAGAGAATAAGAAATAGTGCTCGGCACTGTGGGTCCAACACCCTTTATTGGTACATCAAGATAAAAAATTAAGAAGGTAAATTATAAAAAAATATTGGTACATCAAGATAAAAAATTGGAAAAATTAATTTTGCTATGTTTTATTTTAATTTTTTAAATAAATAAATTATTAAGATATGGAAACAATACTTAGTGACAAAAATTAATTCAAGAAAACATATTTTGTACTAATAAATACTCATATATATTTGGTTTGTAAGAAATTTAAATATATTTATTCATATTTAGTTATTTATATATTAATAGAACGTAGTTAATTAATTTAGAAATAAATTATAATTTAAATATTTTTAAAATACTTTTAAACTTAATGTGATATATATAAGTAGTCATAATTATGCTTTAAAATAAATTTGAAATAAAAAATAAACATTATAGTTGTCCTAATTAATCTACGTTCATTTAGATAAAAATTGGAAAAATCAACTTAGGTTTGTTTTATATATATTTTCTAAGTTAATAAATTATTAAGATATTGAAATGTAATTTCGTAATAAAAATTAATTCAAGAAAACATATTTTGTACTAGTAAATATTCTTATATATTTGGAAACTAAGAAATTAAATAAATATATTTATATTTTTTTATTTATATATAAATAGATAGTAGTTAAATAATTTAAAAATAAATTAGAATTTAAACATTTTTAGAATACGTTAAATCTTAATGTGATATATAAGTAGCCATAATTATGCTTTAAAATAATTTTTAAATAAAAATAAACATTATAATTGTCCTAATTAATCTAATTTCATCTAGATAAAATTTGGAAAAATGAATTTAGGTACATTTTATATTTTTTCAAAGAAATAAATTATTAGGATATTGAAACATAATTTATTAATAAAATTAATTCATAAAAACATATTTTGTAGTAATAAATATTCTTATATATTTGGAAATTAAGAAATTAAATAAATATATTCATATTTTATTATCAATATATTAATAGAAAGTAGTTAATTAATTTAGAAAGAAATTAGAATTTAGATATTCTTGAAATACTTTTAAATTTAATGAGATATATATGTAGTCATAATTATGCTTTAAATTGCTAGCATGCCACAATAAATATAATTGACTTTTTGTGCAAAACAAATTTTAGTAGGGAGTTGAAAATATATATAAATATTTAATTTAATGGATAGAGTTTTCTTTTACCGGGCGGTGTTTGGGCCACTTAATGGATGGCTTTACATTTAGGATTTTGGTAGGTTTAAACTCTATCATATTTATTGATAAATTAAATAGAAACCCATCATTATCATTTATATTATAAATATGCCACGATAACCCTAAGTCGTTTGCTATATCAGGACTAGCCTGATTTATTAATATATTATATAGGAAGACATTTGAGGTTCTTGAAATAGTGAGGTTTATCTTGTTTTGCCTTTTCGAACCATGGCTTTTGGCGAGAGTAATAGATTTCATGACCACTATATCAATTATTACTTCTAAGAGTTATTAAATAATCATTATGATCCAACTTCATTCCCTAGTGGATACTTGGGGCTTTTTTGCCTCTTCCCCCCCCCCCCCTAAGAAATGGGTGCATACTGGGCATATATATGGGGTAAATTTCAAGTAAGATCTTAACAAAAGGACCTTAAGTTACGGATTGGATATTCTGGGGGTCAAACGGATGAGTTTTTTTACAAAACTTGGTGGATATATATGATCTCTGTGATTGACTAAATAGTCCGAAATTCCGATTTTAAGACGTGGAATAGATTCGTAATAATTATTTACACATTATTAGGGCAAAAGAATCGAAGAGAACTACTATATTTGACGTGATACAAGGAGATCATCTCCACCAAATTTCATGAAAAAATACTACCGGGAAGTGAGTTAATTTCAAAATTGAAATATATATTTGTCCAGTTAACGGAGATATACATTTCAATTTGGGCCCAATAAGATATTGTCAATTAGGTCCAAGCTCACATAATTTTATGTGAGGCAATATAGTCTGAACACCTATTGCATCCAACTAGAGGACAATATATATTCCCCCAATTAGAGCACAATACATATTCCCCGCTCTTAGAACTTCATCTCTATAAAAAATGAAAAGAAAAAAAAAGGATTATCCATTTTAAGAATTAAATAAATGAATTTTAGGACAATATATAATTACAATGAATTTTATGTCGTGTAAACCATTTGCAAAATATTTCTTCAATAATTTAATTTAAAAATGGGTTTAATGAAAAAATGACGCATATATCATTTTCAGCAGTTGGAATTTTTTTAAAAAACATCTTATCTACTTTATGATTGATTTTTTTTAATCTAAAGTGGAGATGATAAACCATTGAAATCATATCCACCAGACTTGGTTCAAAATATTACTCATTTACCATTTCAGATAGATGGTCAGCTTTTTAAAAGAGAGAAATATTTTCTTGAAAGTGGTATATATGTCGTCTTCTTGTACGTAGATGGTGATTTTGAAAGGATAGGTTAGTTAGGATGTGAAAGAAAAATTTAGTCCTTGGATAAGCAAAACTATTATACATATCTAGACCACTGAGATGCAAAAACTAATAAGCAACAATTGTTCAAAGTTTATTTTTACATGATTTTTTTGTTCTAAATTAATTTCTTGCAAAAGGAATAAACATATTACTAGATAGTGCATTACTCACTGGGAAATGAATCTAGTCTAGGGAGTGACTTATGATTCTATAATTACATCTAAGGCTGTTGAATTTTGTGAGGAATCACCCAACAAATCTATCGAATCAGATGTAGTTTCGCTCCATGTCCTTGCCTCCACCTCTTGTTGTTGAGACTCAAGAGGCTCAGGTGGAATTTTCAAGTGTTCAACTTCACCTTCTAGCATTTTGACTACTATGTTCATCGAAGGACGTTCCAATGGATCCATTTGTATGCATCATAAGGCAACTAATGTCATCTTTTTCACGGTTTTCTTTTCATCTTCGTCGCTACTCCTATCTCCCATTTCGATGTCCTTTCCTTTCCTTAATCGATCATACACCCAAGATGGAAAGTATTGGCTCGATTTATCTTCATTAACTAGTACATCCTTCAATCCCACCATTTCCATCAATAACATTCCGAAGCTACCAACATCAGCCTTGTACGACACGCCTCCAATGCTTCTGTTGATCAACTCTGGAGCAACATATCCAATCGTTCCCCTAGCTGCAATGAGAGAGACGATATTGTTGTCAACCGGACACAATTTTGCGAGCCCAAAGTCAGAAACCTTTGGGACAAAGTTCTCATCTAGAAGAATGTTATGTGGCTTGATATAAAAGTGAAGAATTTGAATGTCACAGCCTCGGTGCAGATACTCGATCCCTCGTGCAACTCCGAGAACAATCTGGTACTTCCTCTCCCAGCTCAACGCAGGGATGTTGATGTTTCTCTCTCTGGAAAAGAGATACTTTTCAAGAGACCCGTTGGGCATGAAGTCGTATACGAGAGCACGTTTGGTTCTTTCAGCACAAAATCCAACTAATCTCACGACGTTGACGTGATGAATTCTACCGATTGTAGCAACTTCATTGATGAAGTCTTGGCCGTTCGCTTTGGACTTGCCCAGTAACTTGACAGCTACAAGGCCACCGCTTTGGAGCTTTCTTTTGTACATGGAACCATAGCCTCCTTCGCCTAATTTGTCTTTGAAACCTTTGGTCATTTTCTTGATATCGGTGTAAGTGTACCGAATAGGCATGAGATTGTTTTGACTTTGTAAGTAACTTTCAATCGCTTCAAACATTGATAAATGCCTTTTTCGTAGTGTATAGATTAAGAATGTTAATGCACAAGGCATCCCGCATAAAATTCTTATTGCAATGTTTGAGTGCATGTGTAGGAAAATAAACATGATAATTAAAGGAAGAGGAGGAGGAGGTTTGTTTTTTTTTTTTTTTTTTTTTTTTTTTGGGGGGGGGGGGGGGGGGTTGTGATGTACAAATGTCACCATATTGAAATTTCAATAAGTCACATGCTTTGGCTTACCTATGATTGGGAGTACCACATAGATGAGGAGGACTGTTAGAAATTCAAGAAAAGTAATCAAAACAAAGTGGAGCACAAGTTCTATAGATAGAAAAACAAGAATGCGAATTAAATATATATATATATATTATAAAGCAAAGATCAATTTTAACTATTGTGTCAAACTTTTGCTTATTAATTTTACCCCTGCAATTTTTATGTTTTTTAATTAAAAATTTTCATGCAATGAAATCAAACCATTGACCTTAAGCAATACAAGTTCATACTTAACCTGAGTCATTTATCATTAGTGTTGTAATATGTTTTTTCAAATTATACATATGCAAGTCCTAATTGCATTGCGCGTGCAAGGTAATATAATATGTATATATATATATGTGTGTCTTTGCCATACTTTTTAACATACTAGATTACCCTGCACATGCACCAATTTGAAGAGAATAATTAGCAAAGATGATAATTAAGGATGTGGCCAACTATGAAGCACATAAACGGTATGACACGGAGGTACGACAAATCTTAAAAAATTGAGACATGAGCACGGTTAGGGACACATTTATAAATATATATATATATTATATAAAATCATATATATAATAATATGCATTACACAAAGTCATATATCCAAAGAATATATACTACTACCAAGAAACCCAACATATTTTTGAATGGCAAAAACATTGGCTGATTTGTTGTTATTTAAGTTCACAAATATATAGTAAGAGGGAGGACGACATACTTGTGAATGCGAAAAGACCGAAGAAGAGAGGTTGTCAAGAAAGATGAGACGGTTGATGACAATTAGAGGACTGCGTTTGAGCGGCATTAAGAATGATAACCCAAACTTTTTATTTTAATTGATGATTTACATTGGGATGTGAATATATCTTACGTGTAAATATACTTTTAATTTAACAAAAGACACCCAAGTATTGTTAAATATTACAAATTGGCCCCCCCTTTTTTATAATTTGTTACCCAACCGTGTCCAAGGAGTACCCATACCCGTGTCGTACCCATGGTGGTTGAAATCCTTCCTAACTTCGTATTGTAATATAGATTGAACCATTACAATTTCAAATGGAAGTAGCATAATTATCTCTATTACAGAGTCTAATCGAGCATGTTCAATCTAAATAGTCCGATTCACGTTGTCTTTTTCGACATAATTTAAGGACAAATTACTCAACCTATAAAACTTGTAATTTCCAATGTACATAATTTATAGTTTAGTATGGCATACTTCTTAGTTTCAATGCTTCAAATTACATACTTAATTATGCCATATATTTATTTTTTTCTCTTTTGTGCTCGGATACATGCATTTTTCACAATATTAAACAACATGAGGGAAAGTTTACTCACCATAAGCAATATCCATTAGCCAAGATATGAGTGGACCTACGTTATTGAGGGAAAGAATAATATCAGACAAGTGAACATTTGTAAATAAAAAACATAGACAGAAACTAAATCTTGAAAGATAATATGATATAGCTAGACATGCCAATTTAAGATGTGCAAGATTTTATATGGTTCGTAAAGAAGTAAGTTTGCAACCTGTATTTCATATTCATTTTAATAAGAGAGAAATAGATGCAGTGATGAGAAATGGTAGTAAATATGATAACTTCTAACATAGATGACAACAATTGGAAATTACAAACAACAATAACATAGATGACACTAACGGACTTTGACGCAACAGCAGTACAGCACAGGCCAAGGAGGTACACCTTAATTAGCATGGTCCCCAATTCAAAGAACACCACATGTGAGTGTACACCTTAATTAGCCCGCGATTTACACAATACTCACTCATTAGCCCGTGCAAAACTCTCAAAAAAAAGGCACCAACTCTTAAGAAAAAGCCAAGGTGCAGGGATTCGACCCAAGGGCTTCTCGAGTATGACTGTGCTTTCTTACTGCTACTACATGTGGACAGTGGACTTATGAATTCAACTTACTAATTTTGCTATATAAGAAGATATCAGCAATAAATTAAAAACCCTTTTTTTAAAAAAAAAATAATTACTTAAAACATCATATTTTAATAATTAACTTTGAGCACTTGTACTAAAATAAAATAAAAAATAAACTATGATTATATATATTAGTGTAGATAATTATTCCATGTCTCAAATTGATATCATTACTTTGACTTTAGCATTTATTAAGAAGTCACTAATTCAACTTAATCAATGTCAATCATTCAATTTATTTTCTACCACAAGATTTGATTAATTTATTATGTCTCAAAACGAGATGAACTAATTTGAAAAATTACTGAATAAATAAATAAGAGTACCAATTTGATACAGCGTAAGTGTATTATTTTACCTCTTAGCTAGTGTAATTTAAAATTTATTATTTTCTCTAAAAAGTAGAGTAGAACAGTCATGAATAAGCCGAATAAAAATTAGTCATTCCTATTTATGCACCGTGATATAATAGTAACAAGAGTTGAGATATAGAGCAAAATCTTAGAGCACTGAATAAAAAAGTATTTCTTACCACGTACGAAGCCTGCTGATGAAAATGACCCCAATAAATAATAACAAAAATGATATTCATCCCTAGGTTGCCATGACAGCTCGAAACCATATAACAAGGCATTACGGATGTCTGAAAATGAAAGATTGAATTCATCCTTAACTGGCCACGATGTCATCACTAGCTCTATACTGCAAAAGTCTCTCAAGTCTGATGAATCTATGTAGCCAAACTTTAGATAGGAAAATGAAGTGGTAGTACTATTACTACTTGTGCCATTGATACAAGGAGCAGCGTCCACATAGAGAGGAGAATTCACCCGATACGGACATTTTATAGAATATACAGGCTTCGATATTTCAAGATTTCTCAGCTCAATAACGTTAGTCCAGTATACATCTTCAATTTTGAAGTCTGACATGATCAAAGAATAGCCTGTTCTGGTAATTCATAGCTTAGTATTTATGGGAATTCAAGTACAAGACCGTAAGATTGAGATCGTCTTCACAAGCAAGTTCATACCTTGAGTCACCACAGTTCTCTGGATCGCCTTTTAATCAAAAAGGGTAGGTTATGTTATGAATGTTGCCACAAGATGAAGGCTTGCAGTAAACATTTTGCTTACCATTTGAAGTTTGAGGGAATTGGACAAGAACGAGCACTGCAAAACATGAAAGAAGGATGCTTCTTTTCAACATCGTGCACATGTGCGTATGTGTTTGAGAGAGAGCGAGTGTGTGTGTTAATGTAAACGTATTTTATGGGTGGTGCGCTTCAACTTTGTGGAGTCAACCCCAAGTCCATGCCTAGCAAGTCTATTAGCTTGATCGGGCTGTTGTCTACCACATGCAACTAGCGGAGCTATTTGCACCCAGACGATTTTGATAAAAGATAATCCTGTTGGAATGTTGTAATAAAAATAAATATAATTATTATTTTATTAAATATTTATGAGTTACACAATTTAATAATTGTCTTTATATTAGATATAAATAGAGAATTTATATAGTTTTATTTGTTCGATCATAAATAGGAGAGTTATATGCATTTATTAATGGGGCTTTTTTTATTAAGGACAAACTCTTTAATCTCTTTCTAACCAAGGACAATCTATTTTTGGAATTAGTTTAAAGGACAAGTTTTTAATAAAGGACAAAATAATTTAAAATTATTATACAATTAAAATTAAACAAATTCCCGCTATTGCCCTTTTTAAAAATAAAAAACCGGAATTAAATATTAAAAATTAAAAATCGAAATAACATATTTATCAACAAATAATATTTAAATAATAATTCTAAAATAACACAAATTTGAAAGTTGGTTTGAATTAGTTTTGGCGATAATGACAATAAACAAACATTCAAATTCAAATGTGTAAAATACTACCAACATGTTCAGACATATTAACAACAAGAAGGGAAAATCTAATATGTCTGATATTATATCATAATACGCATGCAGGCATATATATTCAGATCTACTAATTTTATGCAAAGGGATCAATCACACTGTAAAAAACATAAAAATTTAATTAGGATAAAACAATAAAACCCCAATTTCGTTAAAGTGTGTACCTGGATTTAGTATTCGAGAAAGTATACCATGAACAACGTGTTGATCCCGACTTGTAAAAAATCATTATCTACGTACAACGGAGCAGATCATATCTTTACGTTCAATACAAATATATAGAGAGTTGATAAAGGAAACCATCAACGCATACGAATATGTAGCATAACCCCCAAACAAAAAACGAGAGCAAACTATTGTATCTAACGATGAAGAACAATGAATACAGAGCAGTAGAGCACTGGGAAAAAAGAACTCACACTAAAAAACGAATCTGAATAAGCTGTGTTTGTAATTAGTAATGGGCCAGCAATCTTATGTTGAAATGTATTAAATTGGGCCATTGCAAGGAAAGCAATATTATAAAATAATTGGCCCATCATCTGAAAAAATAAAAGCCCATACTAGAATAAGTCATGAAACCCGGCCTTCTACAATTTAAAAAGAAAAGTAACTTTGGGTAAGAAAATTTAATTTGCAAAACAATGACAAACTATAGTTCCAACATCATCCAAGTGAAACGTCGTGACATGTGCGGAATCACACTAACCAATTGATGCATAACGTAGACAGATATATTATCAGTTAGAACGCAAAGAGCATATAGAGTTCAGCTAGTTGGTGAAGATACATAGAATACTACGACCCATTTGTAGTAACGAAATTACTTAGATTAACCCTATCGGTTGTAGAACCTAACAACCGGTGAGAAGCAAAAATCCCTAAATTACACTCAGCCATTTGCTAAAGAGATGTACAAAATAAAAAAAGAATTCAAACGAGTTCTTGATAGCTACAACTCTTCATTCAAATTTCAGTTGGTCCACAATAAACGGCATCAAAACCCTCCAAATCGTTAACTCTAGAAGGCAGAATACAACTCAACAAATCAAGTATAAAAACAAGGTAAACATATTGCTATTCTGCCTCCTTGTAATTAAATAGAGTATATTTTAACTTACGAGAATTAACGTCCATCAAACTTGGAGTTCGGAAAAAGGTGAGATTTTTCTTTGTTTAACAAAAAAAATTTCATACTTATATGGATATTTGTATACTTGGACCGAATAACCTCACACAAGTCATTCAATAACGACCCATTGTTCAAACTAAAAACAGATGAATCATCGCCAAATTTACATCGAAAAATCACCCTGGACTCCATCTGGATTTCATATAATAAGAAAGAATCAAAGCAAATCCAATAAAAGTACACATGATATACACGATGAAAATTTAACGCAACAAGACCAATGGTGCAATATGTCTACTTTGATGTGTGTAAGGATACTAGATAATTACAACCTACATAATGAAACACCACCTCACGGGGGACAAAAAACGTGTCTAAGTTTCGTGGGATTTCATATATTAAAAAAGAATCAAAGCAAATCCAAGAAAAATACACATATGATATACATGATGAAAATTGAACGCAGCAGGACCAATGGTGCAATATGTCTACTTTGATGTACGTAAGGATACTAGATAATTACAACCTACATACCAAATCCACCACCTCACGGGGGACAAAAAAAATGTGTCTAAGTTATGAACAATAAAACATCATACAATAAAGTATACCAACCAACTTGTCCCCCTAAAAAGCAGTATAGAACCATTTGATAAGTAAAATTGCACACAAAGGAGGGCATGAAGGCAGATTATGGAAAACGATATGCCTAACCACAAAAAGAACTGACTTTAAAAAAAATTCTTCCAACGCCATCAATCCAAAAACTCTATAAACGAATACCCAAATTGAATGTCTGAGATCAATGTATATAAATGGAAGTCTATGGGTTAAGAATAATATGCCTAACCACATAAAGAACTGACTTTGAAAAATATTCTTCCAACGCCGTCAATCTAAAACTCCATAAACAACTACCAAGATTGAATGATAAATAAAACTTCACTTACAAGAAGTATATACACAATAATTCGCAGAGAATTCTTAAAAAAATGGCCAGTATTACCTCACTCTCACACCTGAGATCCAATGAACGAACAGATGGAATACACTGAAACAATAAACCAATAAAAAGAACCGATAATGACCAAAGTAAACCCTGTCAACACTAACGTGATAACTAACACAATTCAGATATTCTAATTGGATAAACAACATCATACACCTTATAACTACTCCGTACCCATCCATACATTACCAACCAATCAACGTGCACACATATTGTTACTCATCAGATAAAAACACGGAAATTTCAAGCTAGAATTTGAACTTCAACCAAATCCCATAAAAAATATTACGTCATACTAAAATATAAAATATAAATATCTCGTCATATTAAATAGGGACAATAAAGTAAACTAACATTATTTAATATAGTCAATAATTGCTTTAAAAAAAACCAAAAATTGTCCTTTGTTAAAGACTTGTCCTTTAAACTAAGTCCAAAAATAGAATGTCCTCCATTAAAATCATTAATATATATTTTTCCTTTATTATTATTTTTTATTATATTATAATTATTTGATTTAATTTATTTTCTTTATTAATTACTTTTTTAACACCTCTATAATTTTAACAATATAAAGGGTACATTCTTGTACGATGAGAATAATTCTAGATTGATATTCTTCCAATCCCCTTTCTCTCAAATCTCATATGTCATTTTATATTATTATTTAATATTATTATTTTAAGTATACTTTTACGAGTTTTGGGCAATGTGATTTAGATTGGTTCATCCCGTCTTCCTGTTTTCGTGCAAATGGAGGAGACAAAGCTATGAACCTTATGGGTTTTATCGCGGACGCGTTATCAATCATCAATGCTCGCACATAAGGAGGCAAAAACATCTTTTAGGCAGTGACTTTGTCCATTTCATGAAACTGACTGCACTTTTTGATTCACTTGTTCTTAGAAAATTCATTACATGATTTATGCCTTCATGAAACTAGATTGAATAATTACACTCCAGAGCCAGAAACTCGATGTTTCCCAAAGGTATTTAAATTTTATTTACTTTTTTCTGCAACCTTTGTTCTTACAAAGGTTGAGTATTTAACCAATTCCGCACCTTAATTATTAATAATTTTTAATGTGGCATCTAAACTATTTTAATTTTTTTTTGTCAAATTGACAATTAAACATATTGTTTGTGTCAATTTGTCAAATTGACAATTAATACTAAGGGAAGAGGTGCCAAAATGAAACTTTTCAATCAACTTTCATTTCCAACTATTTTTATCCACCTATTTTGCAAACCTCTAATTTCATCTGCTGATTAAATTATCGAGATACGTATGTGATAAGAAATTTTGCCAAAACATGAAAGTTGTAGAGGGATATGTATTCTAACTACAGAATCAAACGTTTACTCATTTGGACATTGTATGAGAGAGTTACGTGTTAACAAATTTGGAAAAAAACACTCATTTTTTCCCGATTTAATATTTTGTTCCATATTTTTTATCTCCCTCAAAAAATGAATTAATGAAAGCAATAAGGAAAGAAAAGAAATAAAAATATTTAAGGGAAAAGATTAAATTGAGTCTGCGGAAAAGAAAAGAACAAAAAAATTAAGGGAGAAATTAACTTGGAAAATAAATGAATTTTCACCAAATTTACGGGCACAAAACTATCTCATACAATGTCCAAATGACCCATCATTCAAACCATTACCTAGAAAGCATATTCCTTTAGAACTTTCATATTTTTGCCGCATTTTGAATCACGCATCTCGAGGGCCTAATTTGCCGCTAAAATTGGCGGTTTGCACACATAAGTGCCGGTGTTTCAATCAACACAAATCCTCAACTTCGGCCGCTAATTAGACCCTCGAGATGTGTGGTTCAGTGAGTCATTTTGATATCGCATAAGAGAGTAATGGTTCCGCAAAGTTGGTAAATAAAAATAGAAGAAAATGAAAGTTGAGTGAAAAGTTTGTTATTTTGGCACATCCTTTATTAGTTTTATTAACGGAATGCGACGGAGTTCTCAAATTTTTACAAACTAATTGTTTAAGTTTCGATTTGGCAAAAAAAATTGTTTAGATGACACATTAAAAATTTCGGAAAATTAGTGGGAGCTCCTACCGTATGCCCTTTTTTAGTGACCACTACAAGCTAATTTACAAATTAGTTATAGCTCCTTCATTAATATTAGAGAACTATTTTTTTGTCATGTTGTGTAGATGTGGAGTGAACCTTCAGACACTAATTGACCATTTTACCCTTATGAACTCAACATTTGTAACTCCCTTCTTTGGTGGAAACCGATGAAACCTTGAGTCGTTTTTGTGAATGTAATTTCCTTATCTCATGCAATCAAAATTCGTCGATTATGCAAACATAATTCAGTCTTGGTTGGGAATGGGGTTTGTGCTAGCATCTGGTGTTATATCTTGCTTGCTTTCTTTTTCTCATTAATTATTATGTCATTTCGTATGTACAATTTATTAGTATGTTTTGCACTACTCTCTATGACAATAAAGTAACTAAAGGGAGATGGCGTATTATGCAGAGGAAGGTGGCATTAGTGACTGGTGGCGACTCGGGCATAGGCCGAGGACTGTGCCACTGCTTTGTCCTCGAGGGTGCAACCATGGCCTTCACGTACGTGAAGTCTCAAGAGGACAAGGACGCAAATGACACCCTTCAAGCGCTAAAGAAGGCCAAAAGCCCCGATGCTAAGGACCCTATTTCCATACAAGCAGATTTGGGGTTCGACGAGAATTGCGAGAAAGCCATAGACGAAGTGGTCAAGGCCTTTGGCAGGATCGATGTTTTGGTTAACAATGCGGCCAAGCAATACAAGGCGAGTACCGTTGAGGAGATTGATGAGAAGAGGCTTGAGAGGGTCTTTAGGACTAATATATTATCTTACTTCTTTATGGTCAGGTACTCATTTATTCTTTCGCATGGTGCGCTGTAAATTTTTCCAAAATTTTAGTCTTAACAAAGGGTTGATAATGCTAATAATATGCCAACTAATATTGTGATATTTAGTCGCAAATGAAGAGTTGGTTTTTTAACAATGTGTGCTTCTTATAATATGCCAAATATTATTGTAGATCTTTCCTCGCAAATGAAGAGTTGGTTTTTTTCTCTTTCGTTCTAAATAGAGAAATATGATATGTACTAAATTTGGTGAAAATTGAGGAGGAACATGTATATATGGCTTAATTCTATGAATTAATGTAATTAACAATGCCGTAATTATTTTGCATAGGCACTCATTGAAGCACATGAAAGAAGGGAGCTCAATCATCAACACAACATCTGTGAATTCATACAAGGGAAATGTGAAGCTACTTGACTACACCTCGACTAAAGGCGCTATTGTCGCGTTCACCAGGGGACTTGCCCTCCCGCTTGCTACTAAGGGCATTTGGGTCAATGGGGTCAGCCAGGGACCCATCTGGATCTCGCTGATCTTGGCCTTGTTTGATGAAGAGGAGACCTCTAAATTCGGATCGGAAACACCAAAGCCAGCCCAGTGAGGTTGCACCATGCTTTGTGTTCCTTGCTTCTTATTTGGATTCCTCTTATGTCTCTGGCCAGGTTCTCCATCCTAACAGTAGGTCCTTAACTTTGAGTTTTATGGGTAACTCGCTTCAAAACCAATTGGGAGTCGGCGCATTGTCTCTTTTTGGGATGTCTTAAATTGGGGTATTCATTTTCAGATAAGAAAAGCTAAATGCACAAAAAGATCAGTAACTTGGCTACTCTTGATTTAAGTCATGTAATCACTGATTTAAGGAACACTAGTTTCACTCAAAAAAGATGGATTATAACTTAAGTTCTTATTGTGATATTAGTACATTGACAGTCTCCTAACGAGACTCTTTAACTTTAGACATGTCGAAAAGTGCAGGTGCCGAATTTTGATTCGAGACAGAGAGAGTATATGTAGTTCAGTGTTAAGAATGTCTTGGTCTAATTTATGTTTTTCTTTTTGGCAGGTGGGACAATAGTTGATCAATGCCTAAAACGTATCACGGGGACCTCTGTTTTTTGGTTTTAGTGGTAGGGTGGGGGGAGGGCGTTGTGGCTTGGTTTCTTTCGTTTTGAAGTAGTATGTGGTATTTTTGCTATGTTTAGTAATTAGTATGTTTATGTATGTATGGCTTGGGTAAGTAGTGTTGCTGGATGAAAAAATGTTGGTTGATGTAAGTGAGAAATTTGGAGTACCAAGTGTATGTTTTAATGACAACAGTTAGGAGATATAATCGTGATTATGAAGAATATAGGAATTGAGAGAGGAAGAAAGAAATGATCTTTGTTGTGTAAATTACAAGCCATAAATGTCCCTATATATAGGGATGAATTGAGTACATTTGTCAAGCCTAAATCTATACAAATCTTGAATATGTTGAATATAGAAGATATGTTTTGAATATGGAGATATCTTATTTTGACAATGGAGATGAGTTATTGACAATGAAGATATGTTGAGATATGTTCTTTAACATGTCTACATAAATGTTTGACATATATCTGGATATGTTGACAATGGATTTGTGGTATATGTTAACAACAACGTTTCTTTCCCTTTGATGTGTGCTAGTGTAATTCAATTGTATGTTTTATTCTCCTCATCGTTGCTTTCCGTATTAAGTCCATCCATTATTGACCCTCTGAGATTAATAGGGCTGTATGCACGATTGCATAATATTCTTAACGTGTAGACATGTTGCATTGTGTTGAGACATTTATTTATTAGAGAACCATTTGATAGCGGTTGTGGATTCAGAATTTGAAATGGAGTACTCCGTATATCTTTTGGCTGAAACATATCTTTTTCTTGGACACGTGTAAGTGTAGTTCGATTTTATGTTCTACTTTCTTTGTCGTTTCTTTGCGTATTTAAGGCGATGCATCATTGACCCTCTGAAGATGTTCGCAAATGATGTTTTAGCGAAGACTTCCTTGAATTAACAAGGCTGTCTACACGATATTCTTACGTGTACACAAGTGTTGCATTGTGCTAAGATCGATTTTTATTTATTAGAGAACCATCTGATAGTATTGCACATGAAGACAGACATCACATGAGTTAATTATAAGATGGATAGCATTTTTGCAATCGCTCTTTACAACGGACTTTGAGGCCCCCATGTTGACCGTGCGCTACGACAACGCCCTCTCAATTGCCATAAATTCGGCCGAGAGAACAGAAGCTACACCCTCTCTTAAACAGATTTGGCATGAAGTACAAAACTTGCTAGTCCTAACACAATCTCCAATTCCCATACCCAAAACACTGTTAGATCTTGTCAATAATTTGTGAAAATTGAAAAACTAGGTTCTAGGTACAGAGCTCTATCCAAATCTATTTGCGACTTTAGAAGCAAGATTTGGGCTAAAATAGATTAGTTAGAGCCAAAACTCGACCATATCACCAGGCATGATCGATCATCCGTAAGACATGATACAATGGTCATGCCTAAATAAAGTCGCAACATGTATTAAATAGGCACAAATAATCATGCACGATTTTATTATTTCTACTCATAGTAGTTTTTTGGGGCTTGATTGAACGATATACTTATCTTTAGTAAACCTAATGGAAGAAAACCTTTAATATTGTTACACAATACTATCATTATATAACAATAACAAGCACTTCTCCAGAAACACTATGAACAACTTTTCCTGCATTTTAGGTTTGCTTTTTAGTTTTTTAGTTTTTTAGTTTTTTGTTTTTTTCTATTGCTACACTGTTTTTATATAGAAAGTGCAGAGAAGAAAAAATTTAGAGTCTTTGTACAACACAATTGTAGTTCTCACATGGAAGGAGAAATTGGGGAGGTAAATGAGCAAATATATAGAACGTGAAGCGACTTCACTTAAATTCACGCAGCCGTGTGGTGAGCACATAATGAACTATTATTTTGCCTTTTACTGGTAGCTTGCCACATTTTGTAGCATACGCATAGAGATACTACAATCTCCATTTAAATGTTCATGCCTTGTTTTACAAGTATGTGTGTATCACTAAAAGTTCTCCTTTTACCAGCAACTTCATATATAATAAAAAGAGAAGGAGAGTAAATTTCGGTGAAGCTATTGAATTTGGTTTTTTGATCTGAATTTAATTAGAATTAGGTTTAAGTCAAGCCGCTTGGTTGTTCTTCTATAACAAACTCTTACAAAGAAAAATCAAAAAAGATTCTGCTTCATGCATTTAAGAATCAAAATGGGGAAAAGAAGTATCATCAAGATTCTTTCTATAACATAACGTCAAAAGAAGAAAGCAGAAGGCAGAGTGAACTTGATCTATAGGACGTGAAGTGTCTTTCTGTAAAAACCATGCAGCCACACGGTAAGAACAAAGCGAACTATTCTTTCTCCAAAGAATGCCGACACCTCTCCCCATACGGCTGAATGTGCCTATTTTCGGAGGGTTCTGTCTCTCTCCTTTTGCAGGAATCCCGTTACAATCTCAATTCCAAAGTTTCTCTTAATTTCTTGGTTTTGGGTTGCACTTCAGGTTTAGGTTTAGGATCTAATAATTCTAATAATATATGACTACATCATAAGCCTCAGTCACCTTATCTAGAGAAATAAACATTCACTAAATTCAAATATAACTTGCTAGTTTATTGTTCTAAATTCGATCAAGGTAAGCTATTAAGCTCAAGTCGCGTGATTGGTATTATGGCAAATTAATAGCATATCTTAAACTAGAGGAAAATTCTCCAATCCCTTCTACTGATTCTTTGTATGGCACCTGCTAAGGAATTGAAAATGAGCATTGCTGCCATTTATCTTCCAAAATTGATTTTTACTGATGATACAAAATGTTGTAAACACCCAACGGTTTGTTAAAAAGTATTGGAAAAACTTTTTTTCCTCGGCATGTATATATAGTGCCGTTAAAAGTCAATTTCTTCATACCGTAACTTGAGAAATATACTAAATCTATGATCTCATGTTTGTGTCCCACATTGGATATGCAAGAGAAAGGAGGTGGAAAAATGTGTATAAATTGGAACGAAGTAGTACAAACAAAAATACTTACCTGGATGGGGTTAATGGGTGATCAAGAAAGCCCATGGCCTAGGTTAGTGACCTCCATTGCTCTTTGGAGTGGTGTTTGCCTAAGTTCTACCCAAGTGGTGGAGCCTCCTACCGATAACAGTTGTGTTACAAGGGAGTAACAAGGATTATGGTTCAAAAGAAAATCACAAAGATATTGATACAAATGGTGCATTTTAAGATACTAACACAAAGATATTGATACAAATGGTGCATTTTAAGATACTAACATGTTGTTCAAGCTATATATTGATACAAATGGTGCATTTTAAGATACAACATGTTGTTCGAGCTAAGGTGAAGGCTGTAAGCTATAAATTTTTGTTAAGATTGCCCATGTCGGATAAAATGTTTTATTCTATACGAGTTTATCTCAAATTTTGGGAATACTATAAGGTTAATATTTCTAATAATCAAATTTCCATGTGTTCCCTTCTTATTCGTGTTATTCTTGCAAAATATTCTTCTCTCCCTTTGTGGTTGATCGATTGTAGTTTGTCCATTGAAGTCACTAGAGCATCCATAGTAGTAGGTGATGGTGATGGAACAATTTTATGTATTTAAATAAAAAGCTAAGATCAAATATCCAAAATTATTTAAGTGGAGCCATGAAATATTGAATTCAAGTTCTTGTCCGAATCTAGATGAGAACGGCTGAAGAGAGAGCAAAACTTGGGGCTTAAATAGATCAATTATATGACAAACCTCGACCATATCGCCAGGCATGATTGATCATCTATAAGACATGGTACGATGGTCATGCCTGAGTATAATAAAGTCACAACATGTATTAAATAAGGCACAAATAATCATATGTGATCTTATTCTTTCTATTTATAGCATCTTGCTGTGAAAGATGTTGCTCGACGGAGGAACGAGATTTGTCTTTAGTGAACCTAGTGAAAGACAAAAACTTCAATATTATTACACAACAGAATCCTTGGATAACAGTAAGTAGCACTCCTCGAGAAACACTTAAGTTTGCTTTGTTTATGGTGCTAATATTGTTTTTTATGTGGGAAGTGCAAAGAAGAAGATGTAATAAAAGTCTTTTTTATGACACGATTGTACTTCCCATATTGAAGAAGGAGAAACTGGGGAGGTATATGAGCAAATATATTCTTAATATGTAGACTAGTGCTGCATTATATTAAGACATTTATTTATTTATTAGAGAACAATTTGATTACTTTGTCCCCAGAAGGAATTTCTAGGCAGCTTTGTCTTTGAGTAATTTATTTACTGCTAAATTGGCTTTCAAAAGAAAAAAGACTTTAGAGATTAGGAAAATTAGTACTAGTTTAGAAGTGTTGGAACTACTTCGACCCAAGTGCATACATTTAATCTAAGTCCCATTCTCAAGCATTCTTTAATGTTCAATTTCACTCAAACTGTACGTGTACGATTTTTTTTTCCTTTTTGTTAAAAGTCTATAGGTGCGAAGGAAAATTAATTACAGGACACAGATGTTCAACAACCAGTCTGGAAACAAGGAGTCTAAGCTCTCTGTAAAAAAGAATATGTATGATGGGCTAACCCTTGAGCTACTTTGTTACATTGCTAGACACAAAATTACAAACTACTTTATTACCTGTTGGAAAACTAGCAATATCCTTTAAAACCGAGCCTACATGATCACGTAGGGCAATTATAAAATGGATAGCACTTTTGCAATCGCTCTCCACAACGAACTTCAAGTCCCCCAAGTTAACTGTTAGCTGCCGCAAAGCCCTCTCAATTGCCACAAAAAGCTACGCCCTCTCTTAAAACAGATTTGGCAGAAAGTACAAAGCCATCGCTAGTCCTGATACAATCTCCAATTCCAATTCCTGAAACATTGTTAGATCTTGTCAATAATTTGTGAAAATTGTAAAACTAGGTTCTATGTGCAGAAAATGTTGAATAGTGTTCTGTCCAAATCTATTTGAGACTTTAGAAGCAATATTTGGTCTTAAATAGATCACTTACGACCAAGTCACAACATGTATTAAATATGGCACAAATAATCATACACGATCTTATTATTTCTACTCGTAATATTTTGTGGCTTGATTGAAGTATATACTTGTCTTCAGTAAACCTAGTGGAAGACAACCTTTAATATTGACGCACAATACTATCACTATATAACAATAAGAAGCACTTATCTAGAAACAATATAAAGATCTTCTCATGCATTTTGGTTGGTTTGTTTCTGTTGCTATACTGTTTTTACATGAAAGTGCAGAGAAGAAATAATTATGAGTCTTTTTACAACACAATTTTATTTCTCAAATCAAAGAAGGAAAAAGTCGGGAGCTAAGTGAGCAAATATATAAAAACATGAAGCGGCTTCACTTAAATTTAGGCAGCCGTGCGGTGAACACAGAACGAACTATTCTTTTGCCTTTTACTAAAAAATATCGGTAGCTTGCCACATTTTCCAGCATATGCCTAGAGATAACATTGCAATCTCCTTTTAAATGTTCATGTCTTGATTTACAAGTCAATGGGTGATCAAGAAAGCCTGTGGCCTAGGTTACTGACCTCCATTGCACTTTGGAGCGGTGCTTGCCTAAGTTCTACCCCAAGTGGTGGAGCCTACATCATAATTTGTGGTAGTGGGAGCTTGCGTTTGTGCGGCCCCAACCAATAACAGTTCGAAAAATTCTAAAAATGGAAAATAAATCATATCAATAAAAGAAAATAGGACACTTATTGTTGGGTGCGGCCCCTACCAATAACAGTTCCAAATTTTCTAAAAATGGAAAATAAATCATATCAATAAAAGAAAAGAGGACACTTATTGTTGGATAGGGGAGTAACAAGGATTATGGATCAAGAGAAAATCACAAAAATATTGATATAAGTGGTGCATTTTATGATACAACATGTGGTTCGAGCTATGGGGAAGGTTGTAAATTTTTGTGAAGATCGCACATGTCAATTAAAATGTTTTCTTCTATACGATTACATAATTTAATCTCAAATTTTGGGAATATTGTAAGGTCAATGTTTCTAATAATCAAATTTCCACGTGTTCCCTTCTTATCTGCATGTCTCTAATAATCTAATAATCCTTTGTGGTTGATCGATTGTGGTTGGTCCGATGACGTCACCAGAGCATCGATACTAGTAGGTGATGGTGATGGAACTGTGACGCCCCGAATTCCGTTATGAGGTTTATACCTCCGGAACCTGGTTAATCACGGTGCTTACGCGACGGCGGGTTTGAAATACATGGCGTGAGACTGATATAATAGAAAATTACATATAAGGCCACATTTTTCAGAAAATTTTGGCAAGTGGAGTTCGTATTTTCAACAAAACCAAACCTGTAAATATGAAAATAAAGTTTATCTAAAACTTTAACTCCACACCTTTAAATCAAATACAAATCAACAAACCAATATAAGACAATTCCTCCAATGAGGTCCCAAATTATATAAAAGGCCTTTACAAATCATATGAATTGAAATGACTACAATTTAATAATACAAACGGTACTAATTGTAATAAATATATTTAATTCCTAAGTTACAAGTCGTCCTCGGACGACTACATCCGTTTATGGTCATCAGAGGTTCTAATCCATGCTCGCATCACCCCAAAGAAGTACCTGCAAAACTGTTGGAAAATGGGAGTGAGCCAAACACGGGCTCAGAGGAAACTATAAGGTTTTTATACAAAATAATTTCTAAAACCATGCATGCGATGCATCATAATGAAAATAGTTTTTCTTGTTATGATCATGCGTATATACATATATATTTGTATATATATATATCATTTTTATAACTCTTTATAGATATCTTATATATATAGATATATATTTATGCAATGAAAACCATTTTTCATGCAATGCATACCAAGTGTCATCCCATCCCTGAAAACAGGAGAAAAAGTACTGCCAAAATATTTGTAATCGTAACAACAAGGTATATACATTACCAAAATACGATAAACCAAAATAAGGAAGTATATCATATTAAGAAAGAGTATAAGAAAAGTATAGTCATAAAACATACGTAGGCACTAATCTCATTCAACCGTTCATCCCGTATCCAATCATCTAACATTTAAGGTTTACTTAACAGTGCACTGCGATTCGGATCTAAGCCCCCAAGGCTAGGATATGCAGCCCCCAAGGCTGGGTCCCCCCGTGGACCACCTAAATGGTGTAGGGTATGCCTCATCACAGGGTCCCCCTAAGGAGCATAGAGTATGCCGCTCTGAAAGCGGGGTCCCTCTACACGGATCAGGGTATGTAGCTGCCAGGGCTTGGTCAACTCCATTGACCACTAGTGCCTTACAAAACTATGAAAGCAATAAAACGTATTCTCCCAAAGAATATACTTATACATAGTACACATACATGTACACACACTCATATATATATGTATATATATCTCCAATCTTCCTATTAGTCTCCACGTACACAAACTATATATGTATCACCAAATATCTATGCGGTAGATAGATATATTCAACTTATAATATGCATAATGTACACGTGCCTTTAAAGAATCCAAAACATTAGAAAGTAGCATATTCAAATAAGGCATTCTCACATGAAATATACTCACCTATACATGTATATATGCCTATCCTTAAGTCTCCCTTTATTTACCAAAGGTCTAATTCAATACAAAAGGGGGTCGTACACGTACTATGTGTATTACTAACCATATCTATATTAGGTAGATGGAATTAATCGCCAGAAGACCCACCTTGATTCAGAATGCAACTATTATACGAGTGCCAAGAAACATATCAATACCATTACTTAACTACATCCATGCAATACTTGAACAACTCTAAAGAGAGAGTGTTAATGGTTTACTAAAAACATCTCTTGTTTCCAAATTGATAATTTTCCCATCAAAGTATTGATATTAAAAGGCTAAAGGCACTTGTATAATATCTACATCAATATCATAATACATACACATAATTCCTTCCACAAACTAAGGTTATATAACCTTAAGCTCTTAACAACCATATACAATTATTAACTAAGCCAAAATGCATATAGGGAGCTTTTGATACATCTACAATATTGACGCCTTGACAACTCGGTAACACTGATAGGAAGGTTGCATGTGTAGTTATGTTTCAAGGTACCAAGTTCACACTAGGGCATGTGTTTGTCGTGTTTAGCTCAATCACTCATTCTTAGTTCATAAAATGATGCACATAAGCCCCAAGTTAAGTATACGCGCTTACGCGCTAATGAACACTACCTAAGGCTTGTAATACTTCACACACACCCTATTTCTTTTACAATAAATAAGATATAACAATAAGATTATAGAAAAATTAACACACATGTGCCTAGATACCAAACCCAAATCCCGTATATGAATATTAACCTCATGTATATGCAAAACTTTCGTATTTGGCTTAGAAAACTAAGATGTAATACATAATAATTGAAAGAAAGGTTAGATACTAGTGTTCCCACCTCTAATAAGCCATTAATCGAAGCTTTTAAGCGTTGGATCAAGCCATCGAAGCCTTAATGTCGAAATCCCCAATTTTTGCTCTAAAAGCCCTAAAATGGTGGAATGATGTGTGGAAGAAGATGGAGATGGTGATGGAGGTTTGGTGTGGGTTGAAGAACCCTAGAATAACCCTCTCTAACCCTCTTACATCTATCTTGAAGGAGCTTGAAACGTGGGGCCAAAAATGGAGGAAAAAGGAAGGAAGGAAGAAGAAGAAGAAGAAGAAGAATGAACGGATGTGTGGAGAAATGGATATAAAAACCCGCTGGGCACCCTCTGATCGATCAAAGGTTCCTGTGATCGATCAGAGGTCACAAAATCTGAAGCTACGCATTTTCGGTTAAAAACTTCACTTTTTGTGGCCTATTTTGACCTTCGAAACGACTTCAAATTGACTAGGCCTCAACACGAAGTTAAAAACTTCACTTTTTGTGGTTGTGTGGTTGGTGACGTAGAAGGAAGCTGAAGCTGCTCTCTCGGTTCGGTTCGGTTCGATTGGGAGACTCTCATGAGGGTGATGCGAAGCAATGCTTACTTGTTCATCTCTTTGGTCAGCGAATTATGTAGTTCATAGTTAGCTAGGGCGACAGAATTCTATGTCTGACTCCATGTAATTGTCTTTGATATGAATGATTAATCAAAAAAAAATAGAGGGGAATGAGATGAAATCGTGGCCATAAATGGGGGCTCGTTTAGACTTCATATGAGAAAGTTATGGCCTTCCAAAGTTGGCCAAAAACTCATTTCTGCAAAAAATCGATTTTTCGTAGAAAATTACCAAATTCAACTGCGGCTTCCCGAATTGCTTTCTAACCATGCACACATTCTTAATAATATCAAAATGTCTTATTGGAAGTGTTGGATCAACTACGGAGGCCACGAAACAGAATTTGACTCCTTGAACGGGCATTTGGCCTTAAACAGGCTTAAGAGAGGAAATGGATAGGAAGTGAAATACGGGGTGTTACAGGAACAATTTTATGTACTTACATGAAAAGATAAGATCAAATATCCAAAATTATTTAAGAGGGGCCATGAAATATTGAATTCAAGTTGTTGTCTGAATCTAGATGAGAATGGCTGAAAAAAGAGCAAAACTTGGAGCTAAAATAGATCAATTACGAGACAAACCTCGACCATTTCGCCAGGCACGATCGATCATGGGTAAGACATGATATGATGGTCATGCCTGAGTATAATAAAGTCACAACATGCATTAAATAAGGAACAAATAATCATACATGACCTTATTCTTTCTGTTCATAGTATCTTTTTGTGAAAGAAGTTGCTTGATGGAGGAACGAGATACGTGTCTTTAGTGAACCTAGTGAAAGATAAAAACTTCAATATTATTACATGACAGAATCACTAGATAATAGTAAGGAGGACTACTCGAGAAACACAATATAACATGCCAGTTTATTGATCTGAATTCAATCAAGGTAAACTATTAAGCTCAAGCCACATGATTTGTATTATGGCAAATTAATACCATAGCATAAACTAAAGGAATATTCCCAAATCCCTTCTGTTAATTCTTTGTGTGGCACCCGCTAAGGAATTGAAAATGAGGTTTGCTGCCATTTATCTTCCACAATTAATGTTTATCGATGATACAAAATGTTGTAAACACCTAACAGTTTGTTAAAAAGTGTGGGAATTTTTTTTTCTCGGCATGTATATATAGTGCTGTTAAAAGTCAATTTCCTCATACCGTAACTTGAGAAATATACTAACTCTATGATGCCATGCTTGTGTCCTACATTGGCCTAGGTTAGTGACCTCCATTGCACTTTGGAGTGGTGCTTGCCTAAGTTCTACCCAAGTAGTGGAGCCTACATCATAATTTGTGGCAGTGGGAGCTTGCATTTGCACGCCCCCTACTAATAACAGTTCTGAAATTTCTAAAATGGAAAATAAATCGTATCAACAAAAGAAAATAGGACACTTATTGCTGGACGGGGGTGTAACAAGAATTATGGTTCAAAAAATATCACAAAAATATTGATACAAGTGGTGCATTTTAAGATACAAGAAGGCATGAAATTTTTTTGAAGATCGCCCATGCCGATAAACATACTTACGTGGATGGGGTCAATGGGTGATTAAGAATGACTATGGCCTAGGTTAGTGACCTCCATTGCACTTTGGAGGGGTGCTCACCTAAGACCTAACCAAGTGGTGGAGCATACATCATAATATGTGGTAGTGGGGCGTAACAAGGAGATTGTAATGTTCAAAAGAAATCACAAAAAAATTGATACAATTGGTTCGAGCTGAGGGAGAAGGAAGAGATATCAGCAACAAAGTATAGAAGACGTAACTTATAATAACCAAGTTGCAATGCGGTGATCAGTGATCATTATTCTGCCTTTTACTAAACAATATTATGTGCTAGCAGCGATCATTATTCCGCCCTTTACTAAATAATATTCTGTGCTAGCAGTACATAGTGGCATATCCCAATTTTAAAAGGTTCTCTTTTGTGGTGAAGATTGGCTATCATCTCAGTTAAAATGTTTTCTTTTATACGATTACGTAAGTTTATTTCACATTTTGGGAACACATTATTCTAGTAACCAATTTTCCCCATGTTCCCTTCTTATCAATGTTAGTTTGGCCAAATATTCTTCTCTCCCTTTATGGTCAGAGGCGAACCCGGAAATTTTTTGAGGAGTGTGCTAGTAGTAACAAACAAAAAAAATATCGAAAAGTATTTGAATTCATACATAATGAAAAGTATTTAACAAAGTTGTGCTCGACGAGTTTTTAATGATTTGAATTCATCTATTATAGACTCTAGCTAATATATATTTGAGCTGGGCTAGGGATGGGTTAAAACTTAGCAAAGGGGTAGGCTTAAAATAATATTTTTTTTACAAGTGCTAATAGGTTTTTCAAAATTCCTCCCTGTGCTGATGCCCAACTTGTCCCCCCTTGGTCTGCCCCTGTTTGTGGTTGATCGATTATAGTTGGTGTAGTTGGTGATGGTGATTTTGAGGGAACAATTTTATTTACTTAAAGAAAAAGCTAAGATGAAATAGCCAAAATTATTTAAGAGGGGCCATGAAATGTTGAATTGCAATTCTTGTCCCAATCTAAATGGAAATGGCTGAAGAGAGTGCTAAACTTGGGGCTTAAATAGATCAATTACGCGACAAACCTGGACCATACATAAAACATTATATGATGGTCATGCCTGAATAAACTCATACTATGCATTAAACAAGGCACAAATAATCATATACATGTTCTTATTCTTTCTATTTATAGTATCTTTTTATGAAAGAAGTTGCTCAATGGAGGAATGAGCTACTTATCTTTAGTGAACCTAGTGGAAGACAAAAACTCCATTATTAATTTACGAAATAATTAGTAGATAACGAAAAGAAGCACTCCTCGAGAAACACTTAAGTTTGCTTAGTTTCTGGTGCTATTAGTATTTTTATGTGGAAAGTGTAGAGAAGAATATATGATTAAGATCTTTGTACAAAACAATTATAGTTCCCACATCGAAGATGGAGAAACTGGGAAGGTAAATGACCAATATATAAAAATGAATTGACTTTACATAAATTCATGCAACCTTGTGGCGAGCATATAGCGAATTTTTCTTTTGCCTTTTACTAAAGAATGCCGTGTGCTTGCCACATTTTGTCGCATACACCTATTTTTTTTAGGGGCCTCTCTAACTGTAGACATCCCCTACAATCTCCATCAATTTAAATGTTTTTCATTGGTAACTTTATATGGAATAATATAAATTAAAAAAAGAAAAAGAAAGTAAAGGATGGGATATTTAGGTCAAGCCATTTAATCGGGTTTATTGATTTGAATTCAATCACATGTTTTAAGCCGCTTGGTTTGTTTATTGGTTTATCGATCTTGATTCAAATAGAGGTTACGTTTAATTATAGTAGCTTGGTTGGTTTTTTAGTTTATTGATCGGAATTCAAGTAGAGCTACGGCTTTGGTTGGTTTTGTGGTTTATTGATTGGAATTCAAGCAGAGGTTACATTTAAGTCAAGCCGTTTGGTTTTTTGGTTGATTGATCAAAGTTCAATTAAATGTTGAGTTTTAGTCAAGCCTCATTGGTTGGTTTTTCGACCCTAGGCCATGAGACCTTTCTCAATGAACAACGGAGCGTAAATGTAACATCCCGTGTTAGTTTTGTTTTTGTTTCGATAAATTTATCCCGTTTTGATGAGTAACATTCCTAGGCTTAGAAATTTCCGAATCAAGTTCAGTATTTTCCATCATGTCTTCATATGCATTTAAAACTATTCTGGAAAATTTCGGTGCATTCGGACTTGAATTGGGAATTTTGGAGGCATATTTAGAATCGGGAATATTTACTCATTAATTGGATTTTAGTCAACTTTAGAGACTAAAAACTTCCTCATTATTTATCTAAATTCCACTCTGTCAACTCATGTAGCTTCATTATATTACCTTTTACAACTTTTGTGTTTTGACCGAAAGCTAATTCACGCTCCTCGTTGGTCAAAACTAAATGTGAAGTAAGCCGATTAACAAAATCTGAGATTTCTGTAACGTTTTGGCAGAGCGGTGTCTTCGACGAAATTATGGTATTAATCTATCCCTAATTTGGAGAAACATCCTCTTGTGAAGTTGTAGAGATTTTAATTAGCAGTTGATATAAAGATCATCCCAATAGGAATTTCGAGCAAAAAAGTTATGATCAAATTACAAAAAGTAAAATATGTAGCCTCGTTTTTATCGCCTTTAACCAAGTTTGACTCGTCTTTAACCTCTTAAAATCTCCATTATAGACCATTTTCGAGCTCCATTGAGATCAGAACATATATAGTGAGGGAAATGGTGAGAAATGGGTGTGTTACAGTGATATACTAAAAGCCATAATTTTTTTGTTGGTTTGGATATGTTATAAACTTGGTTTTGCTATTTTAATGAGAATCTTTATGGGCAATGGTTGCATTATATTATTTATTTAAATATTGTGCATGTGTGTCTATTATTCCATATAGTAGATGATTTGGTGTGTAGAGTATAGCTTACACACAGAAGATCATATCATCGGTTCTTGTGGAATATAAGTTTAATGGTTCACAGTCTTAGATGGAATTGGACAACCATCGGTAGGATTGTAGCACAAGTTTTAGTAGTTTATCTTAACTACAGGAAACGGTATAGTTTTAACTCGTTGTGCTAGTACACTTTGTGTGTATTGAATAGGACCAGTTTGGGTTAATTGTTTTTATACTGACTATATAAAACAATTTAAAATCCCATGGTTATTATGATTACTTATGCTCTTAATCTTGAAATAATTAATAGACATATATATGTAGTGTTTGTTGTTTTGACTCATTATGAGTAAGATTCATTTATGGATCAATAATCTTCGTGAATTGGATGACGACACTATATGTGTGATGAATATTAATTATTGATGGAATCCACGTCCCGGTATAGGGACTGATGATAGCCCCTTGAGAAGCTTATAAGTTTTGATCATGTCAAACCCTGCAGGTGGATTATGTTAATCCGACATATCAAATAAGTTAAGTGGTAGCCTCAAGGATTAAGAAGTCATTTAAATATGATTGTCAGTAATTTAATTTAAATGACGGTTATCTGTAATCTTAACGTGGGGAGAATAATAAGTATTTCATAATAAGGAGCTCGAAATATAATTTTGAGATAAGGACGGGAGTGCAATTATAATTCTTTAGTGGTGTGAATTATAATTTATGGAAAGAACTAATTCATAGCGGAATTAGGATTCCAACTTTCCATAAGAAGCCCAAATACTTATATCTCCTTAAGGTCCCTATCGTAGCCTTATATATACGCCGGCCTTGTCTCTTCTCATAATAACAATAATTCTCATGAGTTAGGGTTTGTTCTATTGAGTGAGGAGAAAATTTTGGTGATACCGTAGCCCACACTCGGTGCAAGATTTGATGGCGGAAGGAATACGATAGAAGATCTTTAGGTTTTTAGGTACAGCAGTCGTAAATTAATCGTAACTTTTGATCGCACCGTTGGATCGGGCTAATTTTTGGATAAGTGGTTCGGAACGCAAAGTTATTATTATTGCTCAAAAAATCAGGATGATCAGAAGTCGTTTCGGTTGCGAAAAAAATTAATTTTTCGCAGCCCAGCGAGAATTAAAAAAATTTGACCAAATCGCAATCTAATGCTTTCAAACCCTAGTCTCCTCATATGGATCTTCTACATGTTCCACAAAGGTGAAATCCCTTTATTCTTATAGGGTTTTAGCAAAAATTTTTTGTTCAATCTATACGCAATATCAAACGATCCTGTATTTATGTCTCCATCAATTGGTATCAGAGGGATTGGTTTTCTTTGATACTGCGTACGGATTGAACTAGCCATGTTGTCCAGTTAAATCTATTCATACAAGTTGTTGTTGGATAGAACGTAGAACTCGCTAACCCTTGTTTTGCAGTGTTCTTGTCCCGCTATTATGGTCACGTAATTTTTTTTTATGTGATTGGATCCCACGATGTTTTTATTCGTGGTTAATTTTAATGTGCATGATGATTTGGGTTTTATTCATAGTTGTAAATTAAATTTAGATCAGATTTGTGAACTCCTTAAAAGGAGGCATATGATCTATGTAATTTTATTTACAGTTTAGATATAATAGTTTATGTGTGAACTCTTTAAATGGATGCATAGGACCTTTGTATCTAAGATTGCAGATTGCAGTTTCTTTAACGAAGAACGTTGAAGAAGGTGTTTCCACCAAGGTTGATTCCCGACATAGTCAGTGAAGTGGCGACGTAGGTCGTGATAGGTTTTTCAACAGACTAGGGACGACGAAGCTTGGACCATAATAGCAGGGATTTAATTATTCTTATTATTGAATGGTTTAATGCTTTGTGTGATTGTGTGTTGGTCATATGTGTTTAATTATTAGGTTTCCTTATAATTTTGGACAACATGGATACATGACCATACCTAGATCACCTTTTATTTTATGTTTAGTTCTTGTCAAATTATAAAAGGGTATATAAATATAAATTTTGCGTAATTGAAAAATATAAGTTTTTTTTTTAAAAAAAGCAGCAAAATAATTTTATTACACATGTCTTTTATATTTCATACCCTTGTATTTTAGTTGACTAGAATTTAATATAAAATTTTCTTAACCCTCAGAAAATAATGTTTTAAATACTAAGTGGGTGAGGGATTTTTTCACATAAAAATCCCACGGTCTCCATCATTGGTTTGTAGATGATGTAATATATTCTTCGTGTGTGTTATAGTGCTCACCTCCATATCGGAAAAAATAGATTGCGGAATCATTGTACAAATTTCACTGACTGATAATTTTAAATGATGTGATTTATTTTTCGTGTGGGTTTTAGTGCTCACCTCCATATCGGAAAGAATAAATTGCAGAATCATTGGACTAAATTAAATGATGGTATACACTTAGATATAAATAATAGTATGCTCTCCAACTGAGTCTCTACTAGTATTTGTATGACCAAAGGAAGTCGGCTATTTAAATTTTACTTGACAATAAATGATTGTTTAGATAGTATATTTTACTTGACAATAAAAGATTGTCTAGATAGTATGTATTGCTTGACGATAAAGGATTGTCTAGATAGTAAAATTTAATAGGTTTACATCTGTCTAAGAAATAATAAATAATAGACGACCTCATTAACGGGGCATATTGTTTAAAGTCTTAGGCTGTTGGCGAACGCTTTTTGAAATGGTAGAGGGTACATATTTAAAATATATGTTCAAAGTTATTATTGTCCATCATAATTTGTATGTGATTCTCAAGTTTTAAAATGGCAAACTCTTTCAATCCACTTTTAATTATTCTCTACTAAAACAAATTGATTGAACCAAATTATATTGACTAAAAAAAGGAACTTGAACATTGTGCTTACTGTTAAAGAGTACAAGTTTGTGCTCACTGAGTCTTTTCCAGCAGAACCTGGTAAGGGGGCGACCGATTAGGAAACTTAGGCTTACCGGAGGTGAAAAAAAGCTGATGAGATGGCGTGGTTTTACATTTTGGCATTTTTTTTTCAAATGTGCTACAATATTAGCATTAGTCTTTTGCCACCGCCTATGACATAATGTTGAACCTCAAAGATATTTTTGGGGATCAGGATCATGCCGTAAGGTAGGTTTCGATGAAAGACCTCATGAACACGACTATAGCTGAAGGAACCCGAGTTAAAGATCTTGTTTTGAAGATGATCGGTCTTTTGAATGAACTAAGAGATCTTTGGGGCTGAAATCGATGGGGAAACTCAGGTCGATATCGTTCTCCAGTCGCTGCTGGATTTATTTAAGGGATTCTGACAGAATTACAACTTGAATAAGCTTTATTCATTGTTGGAACTTCTTAATAAGTTCCAAGCAGTTGAGGAACTCCTTGGAAAGCTGGCTAGTACTCTAGTGGCTGAGAAAGCTTCAACTTCTATGCCCAAAAGCAAGAAAGGAAGAAGAAGAATGCATAAGCTGCAGTCCCACAAGGAGCAATGTGTGCAGCAGTCGCTGAACCTCTAGGAGGAGTGAAAAATCCTATGGGCCAGTGTTTTCACTGTCAGTAGAAAGTGCATTTGAAGAAAGATTGTCCCTGTTTCCTAAACCGTTATAACAACATATGTAAATTTCATCTATTTATTGTTATATCTTGTTTAGTGGTCTGATCTACCAGTACTTGGTGTGTAGATTCGGGAGCCACTAATCATGTCTGCAATACTTTGCAGGGGTTCCAGGAAACCAGGCAACTTAAAAATAGAGAAAATTTACATATGGGAAGCTACAAATGTGGTAACAGTTGCAGTAGAAGATATTTATCTTCAGTCTAGTCAAAATAGGATGTTAATGATTAAGGAATGTCTATATGTATCTTCCATTAAAAGGAATTTGATTTCTATTTCTAGATTGGTTGAGGACAAATATTTTGTTTATTTTAATGATAAATCAGTTATCATTAGAAAAAATAAATAGTTTGTTTGTTCTAGTACATTAGTGATTGATCTTTACATTATTAATCCTGACTTGCCAGTACTACAACTGAGTGAATTGAATAGCATTAATAGTTTACCAATTAAGATAAAGGAACCTTCAAAATGAACTAAATGTATATTTGGCACTTACACCTTGGTCATATTAATCTAAAAAGAATTCAAAAACTGGTTGAAAATGGACCATTAGGTTCATTGGAAGTGGAGGCACTTTCAGTTTATGAATCCTGTTTAGAAGGTAAAATGACTAAGAGATCATTCTCAGCAAAAGGCTAAAGTGCTAAAGAACAGTTAAAACTGGTTGACTTTAATTAGTGGAAGAGGCTGGTTCGAAAATGGAGGAAAAATAGCTTAAAACGAGCTTTAACGCACTTTAAGTCGGTTGCTACAGTAACTGGCGCAGATTTTTTTGGTTCTGGAGTACTGTTTTTATTTTGGCCATAACGTTTGACTCGGAAGTCTGATTGAGGCATTTTTTATGTCCACAGAAAGGTATTTCAAAGCTCTAAAACTTTTTAAGAGGAAGTGTTCTCAAATTATGGACACATTTTTTCCAGAAATTCACCGAAGACAGCGCTCTGCCGAACACTATTAAACAACCAGAATTTAGCGATGGGCCTACTTCGCGCCCTGTTTTTACCCACGAGGAGTGCGAATTAGCTATCGTCCAAAACACGAATGTTGTAGAATGATATAAATAATAGAGACGAACGCAAGCAAAACTTCAATCGGATAAGTTACGGAGGAATTACGATAGCCCAAAGTTAGCTCAAATTAACGAATCACAAAGAACCCAAAACTTCCTATTTACCAACCGAAATTCATTCGGACTACCCGAATCATAAAACGATCATTCTCATATATATAAAAGAGTTAATATAACATAATTAACATTAATTAAAATACAGGATGTTACAATCTCTCCCACTAAATAAAATTTCGTCCTCGAAATTTAGAAATTACATATTAATTAAGCAACTCTGGATATTTTCCACGTATTTCTGTTTCTAACTCCCACGTCGCCTCCTCGGCTCCGTGATGCAACCACAGGACCTTCACTAACGAAATAATTTTATTACGTAGCACTTGATCTCGACGGTCTAAAATTTGTATCGAGCGGGTCTCGTATGTTCCGTCATCTACGACGTCGAGATTTTCCCATTGAACTATGTGGGAAGGATCATGTACGTATCAGCGTAGCATTGATACATGGAAAACATTGTGTACATTAGACAATTGCGGCGGCAAGGCTAGATGATATGAAACATTCCCGATACGTTCGAGAATCTCGAAAGGCCCAATGTATCGAGGAGACAGCTTTCCTTTACTACTAAACCGCGTAATACCAAAACGAGGTTTGGTTTTTAAGAACACATGGTTGCCAACTTCGAACTCCAATGGACCACGGCGCTTATCGGCATAACTTTTCTGCCGACTCTAGGCGGTAAGGAGATGTTGTCGAATGGTTTTATTCTTTTCGGTAGTTTGCTCTACTAACTCTGGACCCAATAAGGTTCTCTCCCCGACTTCATACCAGCAAACCGGGGATCTACATGGACGACCGTAAAGGGCTTCGTAAGGTACCATACCTATACTAGCCTGGAAGCTATTGTTATATGCAAACTCGACTAATGGCAGGTGCTCTATCCAGTTTCCTCGAAAATTGAGAACACACGCCCTCAACATATCTTCAAGTATTTGGATAACCCGCTCAAATTGGCCATCGATTTGCTGGTGGAATGCCGTACTAAATTTTAACTGCGTTCCCAAAGCCCTTTGGAGACTTTCCCAAAATCCAGGTATAAAACAAGGATCTCGATCTAATACAATAGCCAAGGGAATCCCATGGAGTTTAACTATCTCCCGAACATTCCACATTTTGGTTATTCCGGATAGGGAGAAAGTGAGTAGGCTTTGTCAATCTATCGACAACCATCCAAATTGTATCTTGACCCCCTAATGCCTTCGGTAACCCCGAAATAAAATCCATGGTAACATGTTCCCATTTCCACTCGGGAATGGGCAATGGCTGGGGTTGTCCTGCAGGCCTTTGGTGTTCGACTTTCACTAGTTGACACGTCATACACTTATTCACAAAATTTGCGACATCTTTTTTCATGCCATTCCACCAGAAGTTTTGACATAAGTCCCGGTACATCTTTGTACCACTGGGATGAATAGAGAATTGAGAATGGTGAGCTTCACTCAGAATTTCATTTTTAAGTTCAGGATCGTTTGGTACCACCAACCTATCCCGTACCCGAATTCCCCCATCGACTCCGATTTTATACCCAACATATTCCGCTTTCATGGCCAAATGATTACGTATTACCTGAAAAGCTTCATCTGCCCATTGAGCATCTATCACTCGTTGTTGGATTGCCGGTTGGGCAATCATGTTACACAAATAAGCTCGGTTCTCATCACGATTCACCATCAGGTTATATCGTTGTAACTTCTCTCTTAACCTCCATTCCCGACACCGTAATGCGGCTAACAACCCTTGAGATTTTTGGCTTAAGGCATTGGCTACCACATTAGCCTTACCTGGATGATATTGAAGAATAAAGTCATAATCTTCCAAATACTCTACCCACCGACGTTGCCTAAGGTTCAAATCTTTTTGGGTAAAAATATACTTCAGGCTCTTATGATCAGAATAGACTTCAAATCTTTCGCCATATAAGTAATGACGCCAGATTTTTAGAGCAAAGACAACAGCTGCTAACTCTAAATCATGGAGTGGGATAATTTCTCTCATGTTGCTTGAGTTGTCGAGAAGCATAAGCCACAACATGCTCCTCCTGCATTAGGACACTACCCAAACCAAGCCTAGAAGCATCACAATAGATTGTGTAACCCTTTCCTCGCTCGGGTAAAATAAGAACTGGAGCAAAAGGAAGCCTATCTTTTAACTCCAAGAAGGCTTTCTCACATGATTCATCCCACATGAACTAAACGCCTTTGTGAGTTAGGCGAGTTAATGGTTAAAGCTATATGGGAGAAATCTTTGACAAACCGACGATAGTACCTAGCCAAACCCAAGAAACTTCTAACCTCAGTAACATTTCGAGGCCTCTCCCACTTTATGACTGCTTCTACTTTTGCCGGGTCTACGGAGATACCCTCTTTTGAGACGACGTGTCCCAAGAATTTGACTTTCGACATCCAGAAGTTACACTTGCTAAGTTTTGCATACAACTTATGGTCTCGAAGAACTTGAAGAGCCAAGCGAAGGTGATTCTCATGCTCTTCATCTGACTTGGAATAGATAAGAATGTCGTCAATGAAAACTACCGCGAACAGATTAAGATACGGACGATATAAACGATTCATTAGGTCCATAAAAGCAACTGGTGCATTCGTTAACCCAAATGGCATTACCAAGAATTCATAATGATCATATCTAGTACGAAAGTCGTCTTTGGAATGTCTTCTTCTCGGACTAACATTTGGTGATAGCCTGATCAAAGATCAATCTTAGAAAATCTGATAGCACCTTGCAATTGATCAAACAAATCATCGATTCGAGGCAACGGATACTTGTTCTTAATAGTGACTCGATTCAGCTGTTGATAATCTATACATAACCGCAAAGACCCATCTTGCTTCATAGTGAATAGAATAGGTGCGCCCTACGGAGATACACTGGGTCTGATGAACCCTTTCCGTAATAATTCATCAATTTGAGTTTTCAGCTCCTTCAACTCAGCAGGAGCTATACGATATGGAGCTAGAGATATAGGTGCAGTTCCTGGAACAATATCAATAGAGAAGTCCACCTCCCGATGTAGGGGTAGACCCAGAAGATCATCGGGGAACACGTCAAGAAATTCCCTAACCACTGGAAGATCAGAAGGACGAGGACTGCCATCCTCTCGTGTGACAATGCTGGCCAACCACCCAAAGTAACTCCATTGTTCTTTGGTTTAATATGCACACGGGACAAGTGACTCGGGTTCACATTGAAAAGTCAAAATCTCACTATTTGATAGTGGGATTGTTACCCGACGTCTAGAACAATCAATTACCACGCGAAAAGTAGCTAACCAATCCATCCCAAGTATAAGATCATAATCCCCCATATCAAGTACGATAAGATCAAACTCTATCAAGGACTCCCCAAAACTCAAGGAATAATTTCTACAAACGGAACCCAACCGAATTCGATTTCTCGTGGGTGTACCAACCCACAAAGGTATATTCAATGATTCAACATACAATCCCAATCTATCAACCAATGCATGTGAAATAAAAGAATGAGAGGCACCAGTGTCAAACAAAACTTTAACCCCGGTACTAAAGAACAAAATAGTACCTTCCATCACTTTAACCTCTGGCGGCTCTGACTGTGTCAACGTGTAGACCCGACCCTGTGTTCTGCCACCACCTCGAGAGTATTAGTTCCCACCTCCACGAGACCCGTTCTGACTTTGCTCATGGCCTTGACTACCTGGAGTGCTAGAAAAGGACTGGCATTCGCCGCCTGTGCGACTTGAGCCTTGAAACTGCGGCCGGCTGTTGAAGGACTGGGAGGGTTGTTGCTCACGTCTCACATTTGGACACTCTTTCTTGAAGTGCCCCAGCTGACCACACCCATAATAGACTCTTTCTCGGAACCCCTGGTTTTCATTCCTCGAACCCGTAGACCGACCTCTACCGTAACTTCCATTAGAGGATCCCGACTCACTCTTGTACCTCTTTTCCTGACCACCTGACCTTTTCCCTTCAGTACCCCTCTTTTTATCAAGAAATCTACTGGCATCTATCCTTTCTTGCTCCACCTTCATCGATGTCCTTACGGCTTCAGCAACACTGCCGTAATTCAGGTGATATACTTTCTCCCGAATTGAAGGTTTCAACCCTTTAAGGAATAAACGTATCTTTTCCTCGGCATCGTTATGCAAACTCTTGTCAAAACGACTTAAACTTTCAAATTTCACCTCATACTTCGAAACCGACATGTTCCCTTGGATCAGGAACGGAACTCATCTCTCTTTAGACTCCGATGAACCGACGAGAAATAACGTTCTAGGAGCAGTTGAGTAAATTGCTCCTAAGAAGTAGGAGCGTCCGCTCTCCTAGACACAGTTCTCCACCAGATACCAGCTTGATCAACCAGCTGGTAAGTCCCCAAATTAAGCTTCAGGTCATCGGGTAAGGTCATAACTTCAAAGGCTCTCTCTATTTGATCGAGCCAGGACTCTGCCGCCTCGGGACCAGACGTCCCGTTGAATGAAGGTGGGGCTAGCTTCTTGAACTTCTCTAGGGCCACCATAGCCCTATTCTCCTAGACTCTACTCTGGGGTTGTTCTATATGTCCCAACACATTGGCTAAACTCTCGGGCCATGGCACGGATTGCATCAACTGACTCCCCGGAGGTGGAACACCCGTGGGTGGCATTGTGATTTGGTGAAGTCATAATTCTATACGAAAACAAGAACAGGAACGTCATGACAATCCAATATATATTAATAAGACAATAATTTACCATAATATATCATAAATATTGTCCCACAACCCAAGTAATCGCGTAAACATATGCTCTTATACCAAATTGTAACACTCCCGCCTTAATGTACAGGATAACGCCTTTAATTAAGGCCTGGAGCGTTACTAACCTATCTTAGTAAGACTAAGATAGGTATATAGAAAGAAATAAGTCAACAACAATAGATATAGCAAGTATCACACTACATAGGGTATTAAACATATTATACATTCCAGCATGTATCAAGTATACATAATCCAAACCATACGAATAACCAAAGTATATAAACTCCTCGGGCTAGCCGTGGCTTCCCGAAAAAATATAAATACATCACAGTAAACCAAAATATACACGTAGAATCAGAGCCTCTATATCGTCCCTGACCCGGTCGTGTCCTTGTCCTCGTGGGACTCGTGAGTACCTGAAATATTTTTAAAGAAAAATCGGGGTGAGCCATTTGCTCAGTAGGGGGGGTACTAGGCACATGTTTAAAAACAAGTTTGTAAACATATCTTTTAGACCATGGTAATATCAATAATATCAACAGAAAATCCAAAATTCATCAAATAATCATGCATGAACGTGCTAATGCAGGTTACCTCCCGTGTCAACCGATTACCGTATAATAGAAAGCCTGAGTGATGAATAGATTCCACTATAGCCAAGATATCATAATATGGGATCAATTGTCCCGATCCCACACAAGTATAGATAACAATAGCCCTGGGATCATTCACCTCGACCCCATATAAATACAAATAATCGCAAAATCATAGTGCCTTGCCAATTTTCCTAGGTTCTCGAGCTCCACACCGGTGGCTTATAGGCGGCCAAACGTTGCTCCCCCAGGGTTTTAGGGATTTTCTACCCAAGGGCACCGAGTCCTACTTATTTTTCCATCCCTGCAGCACTATACATTCACACCAAGAGTCATTTTCCGAGAGACACAAGCTCTCCGAATCAATATGATATGATATAGGCCTTTCATGAGATAACTTGCCAAGTCGAAAATCACGAATCCACGAGTCCATCCAAGAACTTGCCATAAGAGTTTTCGGGCCTTTGGTTGACATAATGATGACATGCATATATATACCGTGCATAACATGATAATATGTATAACATGATGCTAATTATCCACATGAAGCAAATTACGCCATATATATTTTACCAAGTTCAACCACATATCCCTTGGCATCAAAAGTTCACAAATAAATCACTTTTATCAACCATGTCGTAGATATATCGCCAAGGGTATCTTATTTAGTTCAAACAACTCTTTATATCAGTATACATGGCATATTATGCCTCAAATCATACATTCAATACCACACATATCATGCAACATCATAAATATATGTATACATTCAACTTTCTAACTTTATATAAATCAAACGCATGAATTGTCAAGTAATAAACTCATTTTATCGTGTTTAGAAAGTAAGAAAACCCGTACCTCAGTTTATGAGTGAGAAAGAAGAAAGAAAGTTGATGCTCCAAGCCTTCCCCAAAGAATCCTCAAGGTTGAAGATGATGAATAGCAAGCTAGGAGGTGTTTCGGATGATTTTCGATGCTTAATCCTTCGATCGGAAGTGAAAATAGGTAAGAGTCGCTCAAGAATACCTATCTTTCTCTCTCTAGAACTCTCTAGAGTTTAGTGGAAGAGGCTAGTTCGAAAATGGAGGAAAAATAGCTTAAAACGAGCTTTAACGCACTTTAAGTCGGTTGCTACAGTAACTCGCACATATTTTTTTGGTTGTGGAGCACTGTTTTTGTTTTGGCCATAACTTTTGACTCGGAACTCTAATTGAGGCGTTCTTTATGTCCACGGAAAGGTATTTCAAAGCTCTAAAATTTCTAAGAGGAATTTTTCTCAAATTATGGACACATTGTTTTTAGAAATTCACCGAAGACAGCGCTCTGCCGAACACTGCCGAAACACAATTAAACAACCAGAATTTAGCGATGGGCCTACTTCGCACCCTGTTTTGATCCACGAGAAATGCGAATTTGCTTTCGGCCAAAACATGAAAGTTTTAGAATGATGCAAATACTAGAGACATTCAGGAGCGAAACTTCAATCGGATAAGTAACGGAGGAATTACGATATCCCAAAGTTAGCTCAAATTAACGAATCACAAAGAACCCAAAACTTCCTATTTACTAACCGAAATTCATTCGGACCACCCGAATCATAAAACGATCTTTCTCATATATATAAAATAGTTAATATAACATAATTAACATTAATTAAAATACAGGATGTTACAATTACCTTATTATTTCTCATATGGTTTTAAGATTTGTATACATACATTTGCTATTGACTGGGCACTATAGTTATACCAGTTGGACATGATACCTTGATTACTTAGATATAATTATTATTATTATTATTATACATTAGCCTATGGCAAGCTTGTCACCGGGTGTTCTATGCAAGGGTTTGGCTCTGGGAGCCACAATGTAAATTGGTATAAATGGAGTTTTTCGGCCAAGAGAAGGCCTATTGTGAAGCCAAACCGAGTGGACCTACTGAGACTGGACTGACCAAAACGGTATGGTCCAGTCCGGTATTCAATAGCCTTTCGGTCCAGTCCGGTCCCAAAATTTAAATGATCGATATGTTCGGTCCAATTTACCGAGTGAGTCAACAGTCCGGTTAACCGGACCGTGAACACCTCTAATTTCAACCATGACTTATTAAGAAGATTTTCCCAAAAATCCCATCCCAAATCCAATTTGTTAAGGAGATATCGTAACTCGTTGAATATTTATACCAAAATTCACTATAAGTGCCTATACCAAAATTCACGATAACTACCGTTTAAAAAGAACCCATCAAAAGACAAACAGCCGAGTATAAATCCTAACCACCGCTTATGTAGATGAACAAATTTAGTAGTTTGTTTTGTTTAGTCTTTTTTTTTTTGTTTTATTAATAGATAGAAGATAGTTAACTAATTGGGAAAGAGATTATAATTTAGATAGTTTTGGAATAGTTTTAAATTTAGTGTTATAAGTAACCATAATTATGCTTTAAATTCAATAGCATGCTACGACACCTATAAGCCGTTAGATCAAAAAGACAAGCAATTGAAGATAAATCATAACCACCGATTATGTTGATTAACAAATTTAGAAGTTTCTTTTTTTGTTTTATTAGTAGACTAGTAAATGCCCATGCCTACAACACGATTTTATAATTTAAAATTAGAAAAAAAAAATTAACTATAAATTTATGTGTACATCATGTGAATATCAAATATTGAAATAAATATCATTATAAAGTATTTCTAACCAAATAAAAATGCATAAGTAAATAAAAAGCAATATAATACAGTTAGTATTAACTATTGTAAATTAAGCCAAACAGTAAATAAAAATAGATTTTTCCTTCATTCTTTATAACTTGCCTTCTCTACGTAGTTGCACGAAGATTTTTGCAACATGAATAAATATAAAAATATTAACAATTATTTTAAACTTGATAAATAAATTAGATTTCTATTTATTTAACCATAAGAAAGACGTGGAAATACTAAGGAAGAGAGAAAGATTAGACTTACATAAGTAATATTCATTTATTGCTTCACGTACTCACCATTCTTTTGATTAGCATATAATTTGTCTAAAGCTATGCCACCTATCAAGTCTAGCTAATGTCCTTAAATCTATATAATCCGTCTTTAGCCGTTTCTAAATAATTATAATTAGCCATATAGGAGGAAGGGTATTGATTATATCGTATATCATAATTGAGAGATGTCGATGGAATCCTTTTACCCTAAGATCTTGAAATGGTACTTTTTTTCTTAAGAATGTGATCCTTAACAAATGATCCGGGAATCATCTTTTCTAGCTCAAATTGTATCCATAAAGGGTGGATATCACGCTCTTTCCTCTAAAAGCAAGATAAATCCCATGGGGTAAGTTGGTTTTTTATGTTCAAAAATATATTTCTTTACCTTGTCCCATTTAACTAGCAAAGTTTCAGCAATTTTATCAATAAATTCTTCTTTAGATTCATCCACCAAATTTTATGCCACAATACAAATTAATAATTGAAGATCGCTTCTTGGAAAAATTATTGCAAGCGTTGCCCAAGTTTTGGTCAATCTGATCGATCAGAAGTATTTGGAAAAATGATTTAGGATTTTAATTCATCCACCAACTTACAAACTTGTAATTGAAGATCGCTTCTTGGATCAAATTAAGCGTTGCTCCATATCTGAGATCAGAAGTATGAAAAAAATAGGATTGTTAGAATTATTGATTCAACATATCAAAAATTCCATAATATATGAAATAACATTAATCCATATATTCTTATATAACAAGATTTTTATAGAGATATTTTACATTTTTTGATAAATATAATTGACTTTTTGTTCAAAACACATTTTAGTAGGGAGTTGAAAATATATATAAATATTTAATTTAATGGATAGAGTTTTCTTTTATCGGGCGGTGTTTGGACCAGTTAATGGATGGCTTTACATTAAATAGAAACCCATCATTATCATTATCATTATAAATATGCCACAATAACCCTAAGTCGTTAGCTATATCAGGAATGGCCTGATTTATTAATAGATTATATAGGAAGACATTTGTGGTTCTTGAAATAGTGAGGTTTATCATGTTTTGCCTTTTCGAACCATGGCTTTTGGCGTGAGTAATATATTTCATGACCACTATATCAATTATTACTTTTAAGAGTTATTACATAATCATTATGATCCAACTTCATTCCCCAGTGGATACTTGGGGCTTTTTTGCCTCTTTTTTTTCCAGTAAGAAATGGGTGCATGCTGGGCATATATATGGGGTAAATTTCAAGTAAGATCTTAACAAAAGGACCATAAGTCATGGATTGGATATTATGGGGATCAAATGGATGAGTTTTTTGACGAAACTTGGTGGATATGATCTCTGTGATTAACTAAATAGTTCGGAATTCTGATTTTAAAACGTGGAATAGATTTGTAATAATTATTTACACATTAGTAGGGCAAAAGAATCGGAATGAAAATTCGTTGAGTTATATAAAACTGAATAGCAAGGACTTGGGGCACAAGTGAAGAACCGGGCCTAGGAACGACGCGCCGCGAAGTGCCACGACCTCGTATCGAGGAGAGCTACTATACTTGACGTGATACAAGGAGATCATCTCCACCAAATTTCACGAAAAAATACTACTGGGAAGTGAGTTAATTTCAAAATTAAAATATATATATATATATATATATATGTCCAGTTAACGGAGATATACATTTCAATTTGGGCCTAATAATATATTGTCAATTGGGTCTAAATTCACATAATTTTATGTGAGGCAATATAGTCTGAACACCTGTTGCATCCAATTAGAGCACAATACATATTCCCCGCTCTTAGAACTTCATCTCTTTAAAAAATGAAAAGAAAAAAAAGGATTATCCATTTTGAGAATTAAATAAATGAATTTTAGGATAATATATAATTACAATGAATTTTATGTCGTGTAAACCATTTGCAAAATATTTCTTCAATAAATTTAATTTAAAAATGGGTTTAGTGAAAAAATGACGCATATATCATTTTCAGCATTTGGAATCTTTTTAAAAAACATCTTATCTACTTTATGATTGATTTTTTTTAATCTAAAGTAGAGATGATAAACCATTGAAATCATATCCACTAGACTTTGTTTAAAATATTATTCATTTACCATTTCAGATAGATGGTCATCTTTTTAAAAGAGAGAAATATTTTCTTTATATATATGTCGTCTTCTTGTACGTAGATGGTGATTTTGAAAGGATAGGTTAGTTAGGATGTGAAAGAAAAATTTAGTCCTTGGATAAGCAAAATTGTTATACGTATCTAGACCATTGAGATGCAAAAACTAATAAGCAACAATTGTTCAAAGTTTATTTTACATTATTTTTTTGTTATAAAATAATTTCTTGCAAAAGGAATAAACATATTACTAGATAGTGCATTACTCACTGGGAAATGAATCTAGTATAGGGAGTGACTTATGATTCTATAATTACATCTAAGGCTATTGAATTATGCGAGGAATCACCCAACAAAGCTATCGAATCCGACGTAGTTTCGCTCCATGTCCTTGCCTCCACCTCTTGTTGTTGAGACTCAAGAGGCTCAAGTGGAATTTTCAAGTGTTCAACTTCGCCTTCTAGCATTTTGATGACTATGTTCATCGAAGGACGTTCCAACGGATCCATTTGTATGCACCATAAGGCAACTAATGTCATCTTTTTCATGGTTTTCTTTTCATCTTCGTCGCTACTCCTATCTCCCATTTCGATGTCCTTTTCTTTCCTTAATCGATTATACACCCAAAATGGAAAGTATTGGCTCGATTTATCTTCATTAACTGGTACGTCCTTCAATCCCACCATTTCCGTCAATAACATTCCGAAGCTATACACATCAGCCTTGTACGATACGCCTCCAATGCTTCTGTTGATCAACTCTGGAGCAACATATCCAATCGTTCCCCTAGCTGCAGTGAGAGAGACGATATTGTTGTCAACTGGACACAATTTTGCAAGCCCAAAGTCGGAAACCTTTGGGACAAAGTTCTCATCTAGAAGAATGTTATGTGGCTTGATATCAAAGTGAAGAATTTGAATGTCACAGCCTCGGTGCAGATACTCGATCCCTCGTGCAACTCCAAGAACAATTTGGTACTTCCTCTCCCAGCTCAACGCAGGGATGTTGATGTTTCTCTCTCTAGAAAACAGATACTTTTCAAGAGACCCGTTAGGCATGAAGTCGTATATGAGAGCACGTTTGGTTCTCTCAGCACAAAATCCAACTAATCTCACGACGTTGACGTGATGAATTCTACCGATTGTAGCAACTTCATTGATGAAGTCTTGGCTGTTCGCTTTGGACTTGCCTAGTAACTTGACAGCTACAAGGCCACCGCTTTGGAGCTTTCCTTTGAACACGGAACCATAGCCTCCTTCGCCTAATTTGTCTTTGAAACCTTTGGTCATCTTCTTGATATCAGTGTAAGTGTACCGAATAGGCATGAGATTGTTTTGACTTTGCAAGTAACTTTCAATCGCTTCGAACATTGATAAATGCCTTCTTCGCAGTGTATAGATTAAGAATGTTAATGCACAAGGCATCCCGCATAAAATTCTTACTGTAATGTTTAGTCCTGCATGTGTAGGAAAATAAACATGACAATTAAAGGATGAGGTTTTTTTTTTTTTTTTTTGGGGGGGGGGGGGGGGGGGGTAATAGTGATGTACGAATGTCACCATATTGAAATTTCAATAAGTCACATGATTTGGCTTACCTATGACCAGGGGTACCACGCGGTAAAGGATTGCTGAAAATTCAAGAAAAGTAAGCAAAACAAAGTGGAGCACAAGTTTAATAGATAGAAAAACAAGAATGCGAATTAAATAAATATATATATATATATTATAAAGCTAAGATCAATTTTAACTATTGTGTCAAACTTTCGCTTCTTAATTTTACCCTTGCAATTTTTATGTTTTTTTAATTAAAAATTTGCTTGCAATGTAATCAAACCATTAACCTTAAGCAATACCAGTTCATACTTAACCTGAGTCATTTGCCATTAGTGTTATAATATGTTTTTTTAAATTATACTTACGCAAGTCGTAATTGCATTGCCTGTGCAAGATAATATAGTATGTATAATATGTCTTAGCCATACTTTTTAACATACCAGATTACCCTGCACATGTAACAATTTGAAGAGAATAATTAGCAAAGATGATAATTAAGGATGTGGCCAACTATGAAGCACATAAATGGTACGACGCAAGGGTACGACAAATCTTAAAAAACCGAGACATGAGCATGGTGAGGGACACATTTATAAATAAATAAATATATACATATATATATACATTATAAAATCATATATATATATATATATTGCATTACACAAAGTCATATATCCAAAGAATACTACTACCAAGAAACCCAATATATTTTTGAAATGCAAAAACATGGGCTGATTTGTTGTTACTTAAGTTCACAAATATATAGTAAGAGGGAGGACGACATACTAGCTTGTTAATGCGAAAAGACTGAAGAAGAGAGGTTGTCAAGAAAGATGAGATGGTTGATGAAAATGAGAGGACTGCGTTTGAGCGGCATTGAGAATGATAACCCTAACTTTTTATTTTAATTGATGATTTACGTTGGGATGGGAATATATTTTACGTGTAAATATACTTTTAATTTAATAAAAGACACCCAAGTATTGTTAAATATTACAAATTGGGCCCCCCGTTTTTATAATTTGTCACCCAACCGTGTCCAAGTCGTACCCGTACCCATGTCGTACCCATGGCGGTTGAAATCCTTCCTAACTTCGTATTGTAATATAGATTGAACCATTACAATTTCAGATGGAAGTAGCATAATTATCTCTATTACAGGGTCCAATCGAGCATGTTCAATCTAAATAGTTCGATTCACTTTGTCTTTTTGTTTATTCGACATAGTTTAAGGACAAACTACTCAACCTATAAAACTTGTAATTTCCAATGTACGTAATTTATAGTTTAGTATGACGTACTTCTTAGTTTCAATGCTTCAAATTACATCCTTAATTATGCCATATATTTATTTTTATTCTCTTTTGTGCTCTGATACATGCATTTTTCACAGTAGTAAACAACATGAGGGAAAGTTTACTCACCATCAACAATATCCAATAGCAAAGTTACGAGTGGACCTACGTTTTTTAGGGAAAGAATAATATCAGACAATTGAACATTTGTAAATAAAAAACATAGACGGAAACTAAATCTTGAAAGATAATATAATATAGCTAGACATGCCAATTTAAGATGTGCAAGATTCTAAATGGTTTGAAAAGAGGTAAGTTTGCAAACGGTATTTCATATTCATTTTAATAAGATTAGAGAAATAGATGCAGTGATGAGAAATTGTAGTAAATATGATAACTTCTAACATAGATTACAACAATTGGAAATTACAAACAACTATAGCATAAAAGAATTAAGGAAACAATATCAGTTCTTTCCATTCAAATTTAATTTTAGACTTTTAGGCTTCGTTTGATTGCAAAGATGGAAAAAGAAAATAAATTTAGTTAGTTTGAGTGAAAAGATAGAAAATAAGGTGAGAGATGTTTCTCATTTTATGAGTATATATCCTCCATCCTTTAATTTTTTGATGGAAAGTTTTTACTCACCACCAAGCAAAGAAAATTTCTTCATGGAAAACCTTAAAAATCAAGAGGATATCCTCTCTATCACTTAACTTATTTTCCATCTTTTTACCAAAACTAACTCAACTTATTTTCCTTTTCCACCTTACAATCAAACGGAGCCTTATAGTTGTGTCACAAACTTGTAGAAACTGTATATGCTAGTGAACTAATGGACACTTACGGACTTTGCCCCATAAGGCATGTAGACAACAGCACAGCCCATGGAGGTACACCTTAATTAGCATGGTCCTAAATTCAAAGAACACCACATGTGAGTGTACACCAGTGCAAAACTCTCAAGAAAAAGGCAAGGGGTAGGGACTCGACCCACTCATTACAAGTGCTTTCTTACTGCTACTGCACATGTACTTATGAATTCAAATTACTAATTTTGCTATATAAGAAGATATCAGCAATAAAATTAAAAACCTTTTTAAAAAAAAAATACTTAAAAACATCATATTTTAATAATTAACTATGAGCGCTTGTATTAAAATAAAATAAAATAAAATAAACTATGATTATATATGTTAGTGTAGATAATTATTCCATCTATCTTAAATTGATATCATTACTTTGACTTTAGCGCTTATTAAGAAGTCACTACTTGAACTTAATCAAAGTAAATCATACAACTTATTTTCAACCGTCAGATTTGATTAAATTATTATGTCCCTAAAGGAGATGAACTAATTTGAAAAATTACAGAATCAATAAATAAAACTACCAATTTGATGCAGCGAAGTGCATTAATTTTACCTCTTAATTAGGGTCCGTTTGATAACAAGATGAAAAATAAAAACAAAACATATTGATTTTTGTGAAAAGTTGAAAATAAGTTAATTGATGTGTTGAGGTGCTCTCCGTCTCATGCTTATTTTCATGAGTAGACATCTTCCATCCTCCTTTGTTTTTTGTGTAAAATTTATTTCCTTCATCGGCCAAAGAAAATATTTCAAAGTTTTTTCCACATGACACATAGAACATCTTACCACATCCTTCAACTTATTTTGCAACTTTTTAGAAAAATCAATAGGTTTTGCTATTACTTTCGGTATTGTTATCAAACATAGCCTTAATTAGTGTAATTTAAAATTTATTATTTCCTCTAAAAAGCAGAGAAGAACAGTCTTGAACAAGCAAGGTAGACTAATTCAGATAAAAAAATAATCATTTATATATTTACATACCATGATATTAATGGTAACAAGAGTTGAGAAATATATATAGAGCAAAATCTTAGAGCACTGAATAAAAAAGTAACGTAAAACATGAAGTCCAAAGCTAATTTTTCAATTACTTGTATTTCTTACCACACGCGAAGCTTGATGCTGTAAAGGGACTATAACAAGAAACTTCACGCTTAGATCGCCATGAAAGCTCGAAACCATATAACAAGGCATTGCGGATGTCTGAAAATGAAAGATTGAATTCATCCTTAACTGGCCACGATGTCATCACCATTAGCTCTATACTGCACGAGTCTAACAAGTCTGATGAATTCATGTAGCCAAACTTTAGATAGGAAAATGAAGTAGTAGTACTATTACTACTTGTGCCATTGATACAAGGAGCAGTGTCCACGTAGAGAGGAGAATTCACCCGATATGGACATTTTATAGAATATATAGGCTTCGATATTTCAGGTTTGATCTCTGTTGTTTCCCACCTATATTTGTAAGGGCTGTATACGTCTCCACCTTTGAAGTCTGACCTGGTCCAAGAATAGCGAGGAAGGGAGGAACAATTGTCCTTTTGTATAGTAGCGCCGACAAGCCGGATTGTGAAGTTCTGGTAATTGATAGCTTGAACGAAGTATTTATGGGAATTCAAGTACAAGACAGTAAGATTGAGATCATCTTCACAAGCAAGTTCGCAGCTTGGGTCACCGCAGTTCTCTGGATCACCTTTTAATCGAAAAGGGTAGATTATGTTAAGGATATTGCCACAAGATGAAGGCTTGCAGTGACCATTTTGCTTACCATTTGTAGTTTGAGGGAATTGGACAAGAACAAGCATTGCAAAACATGAAAGAAGGATGCTTCTTCTCAACATTGTGGGCATGTGCGTATATGTGTTTGTGAGATATATATATATATAGAGAGAGAGAGAGAGAGAGAGTGTGTCTGTGTGTTAATGTAAACGTATTTTATGGGTGGTGCGTTTTAACTTTGTGGAAACAAGTCTTCAACTTTGTGGAGTCAACCCCAAGTCCATGCCTAGCAAGTCTATTAGCTTGATCGGGCTGTTGTCTACCACATGCAACTAGTGGAGCTATTTGCACCCAGACGATTTTGATAAAAGATAATCCTGTTGGAATATTGAAATAAAAATGAAAATAATAATTATTTTATTAAATATTTATGAGTTACACAATTTAATAATGGTCATCATATTAAATATAAATAGAGAATTTATATAGTTTTATTTGTTCGATCATAGATAGGAGAGTTATATGGATTTATTATATTATAATTATTTGATTTAATTTAATTTCTTTATTAATTACTTTTTTAACTATATAAAGAGTATATTCTAGTAAGATGAATAGATGATAACAGATCTAGATTAATAGATATTCTTCACCTATCTCTCCTCAAATGTAATTTTATATTATTATTTTAAATATACTTTTACGAGTTTTAGGCAATATGATTGGATTGATTCACTCCATCTTCCCGTGGACATGCAAATTGACACAACCAATGTGATTTGTGGCTTCATGAAACTAACTTGAATAATTACACTCCAGAGCCAGAAACTCGATGTTTCCCAAAGGTATTTAAATTTTTTTTACTTTTTTCATCAACCTTTGTTCTACCAAAGGTTGAGTATTTAACCAATTTCACACCTTAACTATTAATAATTTTTAATGTGGCATCTAAACTATTTTTTTTTTGGCAAATTGATAATTAAATATATTGTTTCTGTCAATTTGACACCTCCGTTACATTCCATTATTACTAGGGGAGGAGGTGCCAAAATGACAATTTCCAATCAATTTCCATTTCCATCCATTTTTTTATACACCAACTTTGCAAACCCCTAACTTCAGCTGCTAATTAAATCATCGAAATGCATGAGAAGAAATTCTACCAAAACATGAAAGTTATAGAGAGCTATGTGTTCTAACTAATGAATCAAACGTATGGTCATTTGGACATTGTATGAGAGTTACGTGTCAGCAAATTTGGAAGAAAAAAAAACTCATTTTTTTCCAATTTAATTTTTTGTTCAATATTTTTTATTTCCCTCAAAAAATGAATTAAGGAAAGTAATAGGGCAAGAAAAGAAATAAACATATTTAAGGGAAAATATTAAATCGAGTTTGCGGGAAAGAAAAGAACAATATTAAAATTTTTGAATATTAAGAATTAGGTGTTTTAATGTTGATTTGTTTCTTAGATTGTTAATATATTTGTTTGTTGGTTATTATTTATTAATGTTGATTTGCTTCTTAGATTGTTAAATATTGATATTAAATTTGATTATTGAGGTTGATTTGTTTATTAAATTGTTAAGTATTGATATTAAATTTGATTATTGAGGTTAATTTGCTTATTAAATTGTTATTTGATAAATTAATATTTAGATTAATATATGTGTTTGTTAGTTATAGTAGGTTGAATATTGAGTTGATAATGATATTTAAAAATATATAATAAATTTTAGTAAAAAATTGGCCTATAAACATAATTATTGAGTTTGATTTGACTTAAATTTTTTTTGGCCCCCCCTGAAAATAATTCCTAGCTCCACCACTGGGGAGGGTGAAAGATGACGTGGAGGACATGTTTGTGTTGACAGGGCTGTTCTTGTGATTTGAAGTGTCCTATGCGAAAAGTTAGTGTAAGCGTATTTTGGAGGTGATGCGCGCCAACTTTGGAATAATATCATGCAACAGCCTGGCAGCAATTAACAAGTCTTCTAGGAAATTTGGGCTGCTTGTTGTCTACCACATGCAACTAGTGGAGCAGTTTCCACACAGACAATTTGTTCGACCAAAACAAAGAATTAATACACGCAACGTTACTGTCATTTCATGAAACTGTCTTGTACTATTTGATTTACTAGTTCTTAGAAAATTCACTTATTATGAGATAGATAAGCAGAGGCTGAGTCAACAAGTCTATGCCCTTCAACATTGGGCTAGCTGTTGTCTGTTACGTGCAACTAGTGGAGCAATTTCCACAAGCACTTGTCATTTGATTAGCTAGTTCTAAGAAAAGTCATTAATTACTCCCTCCGTCCCAATTTAATTGTCCATTATTCCATTTTTGGATGTCCCAAAATAGTTGTCCACTTTCTATATTTAGCAAGTCTTTAATTAAAGCACTTTTTATTATTTCCAATACTACCCTTTAAGTTATCACCACTTTTTTTATTGTGGGTCCCGCCACCTTTTTGTATTAGAGAAAAAGCAAAGGTCATTTTTGGAAACAAGCATTTTCTTTTAGAGTAATTATTATGTCTCCTTAAATTTTAGTTTTACAAAGTTGGACAATTAAATTGGGACGGAGGGAGTACATGATTTGTGGCTTCAAGAATTACTCCAGTTTGAATAATTACACTTCAGAACCAGAAACTCGGTGTTTCTCCAAACTCAAAGGTATTTTAGTTTTATTAGCTTTTTTCATCAACCTTTGTTTCACCAAAGGTAGAGTATTAAACTATTTTAATTTTTTTGGCCAATTGATAATTAAATAGTTTTTGTCAATTAATTGACACATCCCTCACATTCCATTAATAATATTAAAAGAGGAAATGACACTTTTCAATCAACTTCCATTTCCATCCATTTTCATTAACCAACTTGGTGAACCCCTAACTTCAGCTGCTGATTAAATCCTCGATCAAGATGCGTGATAAGAAATTTTGCCAAAACATGAAAGTTGTAGTGGGTAATTTGTTCTGACTAATGAATCAAACGTTTGGTCATTTGGAATTTGTATGAGAGAGTGATGTGTCAGAAAATTTGGAAAAATAAAACTCATTTTTTTCTCCTTCAATATTTATTATTTCCCTCAAAAAATGAAATAAGGAAAGTAATAAGGGTAAGAAAAGAAATAAACATATTTAAGGGAAGAGATAAAATCGAGTTTGCAGGAAAGAAAAGAACAAAAAAATTAAGGGAGAAATTAAATTGGAAAATAAATGAATTTTTCAGCAAATTTACGAGCACGAAACTCTCTCATACAATGTCCAAATGACCCACCATTCAAAGCATTACTTAGAAAGCATATTCCTCGAGAACTTTCATGTTTTCGCCGCATTCGAATCACGCATCTCGAGGGCCTAATCAGCCGCTAAAATTGGCTATTTACACACACAAGTGCCGGTGTTTTAATCAATACAAATCCCCAACTTCGTCCGCTAATTAGACCCTTGAGATGCATGGTTCGGTGAGTCATTTTGATATCACATTAGAGAGTTATGGTTCTGCAAAGTTGGTAAATAGAAATATAGGGAAATAAAAGTTGAGTCACAAGTACGTTATTTTGGCATGTCCTCTATTAGTTTTATTAATTGAATGTGACTGAGGTCTCAAATTGACACAAACTAATTGTTTAAGATTTGGAAAACAAATTGTTTAGATGACACATTACAAATTGTTAATAGTTAAGGAATCTAATTAATTGGTTAAATACTCACCAAAGGTTATATTGAGAACAAAATTTCTCTTACAATCTAATATATATTTAACCTACAAATTAAGTGAATCATAAATGCGCGTACTTCAATAGTTCTAATTATAGATTTTGTAAATATAGCTAACAATTTCATTTATCAATTTACAGGTAAATCAGACAAACCATTAGTTGTAGGTGAAGTGTTCTTTCTCTTAATTTACAATGTGTGAAATTTGATCATAGAATTAAGTTTTTTACTTACTAATAAATGCTTTTATACCATGTGATTGTGTTAGGTTGAATAGTTAAAGTGCATGTTCATGTCGCAAAGATCATTAGTTGGTATTTTTGGAATATTATATTCTAAGGGATTTTCTGTATGGTAAATCAGTATTTCGGTTTTTTCAGGAGTAATACGTAAACAAAACTAAATTGATTCGGTATTTTGAAATTTGGTATTTTAGATCTAAGCACTTGAATTGGCGATACGGAAACCATTTTATTTGGGATTAATTTAGTCATTTCAGTAAAAACCGTATCGAGTGACACTCTTGATAATTTCAAATGGTAATGATAATGGGCATACTTTAATATCATATGTGGTCATTTGACACTGCAAGGGGAGATTCAAGATTTCACCGATGGACTAGTATTAAAATATATGTTTTTTGAGAAAATATTTATGTAAAAAATTAATTTTTTTCAAATCATAAAAAATTTATATCGAAATTAATGGTTTATTTGTTTTGAAATTGTATAAGTAAAATTTTGCTCAAATTTAGGAATTCAAAACACATGCTAAGGAATGTTAGTAAAAAATATATTGATGAATTAAATATATCAAAGTGGCCTACTGGTCAGGTGGAAGACGAAGTTTGCGATCTTCTTAATGTGGACTGTGTGTTGGGCCGTTGAATTGACAGGTGTTGGACTATGTGCTCGACTGGGCTGAGCTTCCCAACTTCCAAAAGGGTCAGGGGTGGACTGCCGCCACCCAATTTGAAGAAACGGAATGAAAATTCTGTAAAACTCAATTTGAAGAATTTTTTGGGTTGATTTGCGTCACGGCGTGCTCTTTAACGCATTTCGCAACTCTATAGTTACTTCCTTTATACAAATAATTCATTATGTCACGCTACTCCTAAGATAAAACAGCGCATAAATGCGACCTTTCTTTGCACCGAAGAGAGGCCAATAACACACATATAAGTTCGACCAATTTTGCTCGGAATACATGGGGTTTTCTTGAAATTAAAAGATGTAGAGAAGAAGCAGATTTTTCTTCTCTTTCAACTTTCAAAATGTAAGATTACAACGTTGAAATTATTAGTTTCATCTTCAAAACCAATATTTTTTTGTTTTTTGAATATAGTGTGTTGAAAAAAAATTAAGCGGAAAAATAAAATAAAATAATTTAATTTATTTGTGTCCAGAAGAAAATAAAATGATTCTTTTGTAAAGGAAAAGTAGAATGTGCTAGTATTTTTTTCATCTTACTCCTCTCTCTACCAACTCCAGCATATATATATATATTCGCAACGTAGGATTATATCTTCATTAATCTCTCTTTAGTTATGTCTAATTGTAAGTCTTATTAATTTTCATAACATGCTACAAGACATTAAGCCCCTGTTTGGTAGCTCTCTTTTTATTTTTTTTTCTACAAATTTTAAAAACTCAACTCACAAACATCTCTACTTTTACACTTCCAAAAAAAACTTTAACTTTACTTTCTCTCTCTAAAAAAACTTTTAAAACGCCATAACTTTAAATCCAAAAATTCAAAAATAATAAAAAATATATATTTGAAACCTACTCATCGAGATCTATAAAATAAGATCCATTGTGACTATTTTTTGAAATTTTTTATGCATTTTTTTCTTTGTTTGAAAAAAAATCAAACAAAACCAAATTCACTTTTCAAAAAACCAACTCTAACTCAAAACATTCAACCAAACACCACATTTTTAAAAACTTATCTAGAAAAAAAAAAAAGAGAGCTACCAAACAAGCCCTAAGTGTGGATTAATATGGTTTAAGTATGACTCACAAATAAATAAGACATTAATTATAAATATTTATATTTTATTTTCGAAAATCTTCAAATAAAATATATATACTTGTGATTCCTTCTAACATCTTCCATTTTTTTGGTAGATTAAAATTTGTTTATGTTTCAATTTCTTTTTTTTTTTAAATCGGAAAAATATTCATAAATTAGAAAACTGTCTTGATGGAAGATGTGATTCCATATAGGCACACATGGTTCAAATGTTTAATCCTTGATTTATGAGTGTTCTCAAATAGATCAATAATATTATTCTTTTCACTCAATTTTTGACAGTAATTTCACCCTACTACTTTTTAAGAATAACTCCCAATCCTCTTCAGTAGTAGGATTAATTTAGTGAAAGCATAATAATAAATATAGAGAAGTTATCTTCTGTCGTCACTAAATTAAAATATCAAAAAAGCAAAACTTGCGTGTCTTCTAACAAAACAAACTGACAAATTTTGATCATACATTATATGAAAATCAACTTTAGCCTACATATAACTTTTTGTTACACTATGTAAGTTTTTGACATTGTTTAGGGCTGAAAAGAACATGCGGATATGATGTGGGGCCAATAGAGGACAAAAGAAGGGTGTCTTCATGTCTTGTCGAGCCCTGAGGTGTATAAGATAGGTGACCACACATGATTTAGGACTTAAATAGTGACCAGCTATATTAAAATTAAAGGCCTAAACTTGAGTATTCTACCTTTTGTTTATTGTACATGGACCGACTTAATTCAAAGAATGAAATATAAAGGCCCATAGGCTATAACCCGTTTAATTAAAGAGGCGTTAAAATCTATTAACTCCATGTTATGCACCAGCGCTAGTTGTGTTTTATAATATTTTTTAATCTTTCAATATAAACTATTCCACTTTCCTGTACACACTTAATTTATCTCTCTCATTTCCCAATGGTCTAACGTTTTAACCTTCTTGATAATTACTAATTTTTTAATAAGAATTCTTCTTCTCTCTTTCCAAGTTTTAGACTTCTTGATAATTAATTAATCATACCCGTTACAGTTGCATCCACTGAAAGAAGCTTTTCTAAATTAAAATTCTTAAAATCTTACATCCGGTCAACCATGTCTCAGGAAAGATTAAATGGTCTTGTATTGTTAAGTTTGAACATGGGCTGTTAGAGGAAATAAATTATAATGATTTAATTAGTGAATTTGCAGCTAGAAATGCAAGTTATAATACTCAGTAAGTCCAAGTGTCGAACCACAAGGATAGTCGGAAAGATGATGCGGTGATTACAAGTTCAAGGCTTTGTTAAGAGGATTTGATTGGTTGATTTTAGTTGTTGATTTTAAAGTCTTGCAATAAAAATTAGAGTGATGTATCAATTGATAAGAAAAAGTTAAGGCATTATAGAATTCATTTGCTTTGCAATGTTATGTAAAATCAATCTCATTCAAAAATTCTCAATGCAATTCCTAAGTGTTGAGTACCTTACACTTTTCTAAGCAAAATGGTGTGAAGCAAAAGCAACCCATTCCCATATAAATGCCATATAAAGAAATGGTGTAAGTAAAACTCAAGAAAAATGTATCTCTCATTTTTATCTTGTAACAAAGGGTGTGAAGCAAGTGCAACCCATTCCCATATAATGTTCAACAAAGATACAAACTTGAGATACACCAAAAGAAAAGGCATAAACTTAAACTAGGCATTGAGAATTCATTGTTAGTTTTCCTTAGGCAATTGACTTGATTATGAAAATGGCCAACTAAAAAGTTTAGCTCAATAAATCATAACATTTCATTTGTCTAAGATTGGGAGGTCTAGGTGGAGATTAAATCATCCGGTTTAGACATATTTGGTAAATACAAATTAAATCCTTAAGGTGTTTAGTGGAGTTGATTATGGCATAAACTTAAGAGATCCTCCTTGGCAACACTCTACCTAAAAAAATATTGAGTCTCAAAATCACATAAAGTGTAGAAAGCACTCAACAGCTTATTAAAGCATTCAAGGATTGGAATCTCAAATTTATGTTATTTCTATGAATATTCAAAGACTAAACATGCTTGGCAATGAAAAGTATCTCATTCATAAAAGGAATGGACATAGGCTAATAAGAAATACACAAGTGTATCATTTCCTCATTAATGCTTGAGATCTATGTATACAAGGCATACAAAGTCAAATCACCTTATAAGTGGTTGATTAAATGGAGAAGGTAAAGGATTCAACAAGTATTTAACAATACTAACAATGGAATGGGAAACAAACTTTCATAATTAATCCAATGCAAACTTCACCTTTTAGCCTTAGCAATGAAACTACTCCATGATAGTTGTATGAACAAAAACCATTAAAGTGATCTCCATTTCTCTCAAGAGTTTCTCTAACTAGATTTCTTACAAGTGATAGATAAAGAAAGTGCAGGAAATTTTTCTTATATTACTTTGAATCTAGATCTAAAAAATACCTCCTTTACATGAAGGATAAAGAGCAATTAAATAAGGGGAGAACAATGCCCAAAAATGGCCATTCTAGTACACTTTTCTAAAGATCCCAATGGGTAAGCACTTGATCCTATCTAGAAATGGAAAGTCCAGCACTTTTGGTGAGTTTCAATGCATCAAAAGGTGAGGAAAACTTCTTTTGGGAGCTGTACTTTGTGATATGGGAGGCCTCTGACCGATCAGAGGGTAGATTTTACTCTGCTGGGTGGGCTCTGATCGATAAGAGATTCCTCTGATGGATCAGATAGTAGATTCTGCACTAAAAGGTGGCCTCTGATTAATCAGAGGATTGCTTTGGGAAAATTTATTCTTTTCTTTTGGCATTTAATCTTCCTTGAACACTTCCTAAAGCTCCCCAACTTGCTTCCAAATTCTATGGGCACAATCAAGACATTAGAAAAGACTACTTTGAGCCATGTTAAAGCAATTCTTGATATTTTTTAGTGTGTGCAAAAGGTGGGTTAATTTAATTAATCTAGGCTAAGAACAACGCGATAATCACAATCCAAATAGTGTTAGCAACTACAAAATTACGCATTTATCAACACCCCCAACTAAACTCTTGCTAGTCCCTTAGCAAGCAAAATAAAAATAGCTATGTATAGTAACAGAAAATGCATTTAGCACATGCATTAAGCCTTTGAACTCCTAAGTTCTCCTAGAAGACGAGTTGTATCTCGTGAGGGTTTATAGTGATGAAACCCACAAACATCCGAAGTTTGAACTCTAAGTAGTAGAATTGAAGCATTTCCATGAATTGATTCGAGTGTTTGGCATTACTATTACAATTTCCAAAATGTTTGCATCTGAATGACGATCTCCATTGTTTACAATCTCCTTTAGAAACTAGCTCCACATTCCCATTTGAACACACTATGCATATGGACCTTTAACACAATCATTCTTAATCACAAGTAGTTTTATTCATCAGTAGTGGAAGAGAGAAATCTTTCAAAAACAAAAGCTCAAGAACTTTGTCGATTTTAAGCACTTTTCTTTGTCTTTTACTTGAACTTTTTGCTAAATTAACTCAAGGTGGTTTGCATCTCTATGGAGGGCAGCGGTCTCACGTTGTGATTTTGCTTTCTTAGCTTCTTTTTTTTAAACAAAGGAAGCTATTCACCCTTTTTCCATATGGTAACCGTTGCCTATCCTTAATATTAGACGAAATGACTTATGAATTTAGTCAAGTGAAGCTTAAAGTCAATATTAAGTTTAAAATTCATCCTAGTTTTCAAATCTTTTGTAAGTGCCATGCATGTGTCCCCTCTAAGGAGGATCTTTTAGAAAGAGCTTTTATTGCATTTGATTATTACTTCTCTCCACATAAGATGAAGATAACTCTATGTGATATCAAAGACTAAATTAAGCCACAACATTTTGCATATTCATAGGAAACTACAAGGCTCAAGAATCTAAATGAAGCAATGCCATAGAGATTATCACTCAACCACCTATCCAAATCAAGAATTTCATGCCAAAAACCATCAATTCAAGGACAATTCTAAAAAAATTAAATTGATCATCATTTTTCAAACTTCGATAAGATGGAGAAATCAATCCTAGCATGGATAAAATTAAGATGAAAGAAAGCATGCCTGAGAATTTGAGATTTGAAAGTCTTTACCCCCCAACTTAAAGTTGGCATTGTCCTCAATACTTTCGAAGACGTCGAAAAATGGGCAAATTCTTGAAAAATTCCTTCCCAATTTCTCCAAAAAGAAGCTAGGATCAATTTCAAAGCTATGATATATACAAAAATCGAAAAAAAAATGGGTTAGCATTAGTCAAACATAACATGCAAAATTAAAGGCTCAAGTTATTCACAAGTAGTTATGTTTAGACAATCCAACAACCCAAAAAGAAAAAGAAAGAAAAATAAAACAAAAAAAATGAAGTTTCAAAGTTAGGAGAACATCACATGTCGGGAAGAGGGGGAAAGTGGGTTTTGAAATTTTTGGTGGGTTTATGCCAAGCTCGAAATTAGAGGGATAGTGGGTCAAAATTCAAGATTTGAAAGGATTTTGGTGGAAATTGGTCGATGAAAGTGAAGGATATGTGTTTGAGATGATAAATGGAGAAAATAAAATGTGAGAATCTGAATTTTGGTGAGGAATTTCTAAGGAGGAAGTGGGGTGAAGAGCTAGGGTTTTTAGTGAGTGTAGACACCCCGATCCGTGACCCCCGCAAGAACCCTAACGACCTTCGAGAAGTACTATTTTTGGAGTTCGGGACCCACCCGAACACTGGAGACTGCCCCAAAAGGGTTTGTTGGCCAAACAAACCTATTTTTAAGAGGAATTGTCGCACGACAAATGGGTATGTCGCGCGACAATCCACCTTGTGTCGCGCGACAAACCCTTCTGACACCAGACCATCCACTCTCTAACACATCAGTCTGTCAGAAACATCACTTCAGTCGTTTGTCGCGCGACATGGTACACTATGTCGCGCGACACATGCCCTTTCTGGGAAAATGTCGCGCGACAATCTTCCCCGAGCAGTATAAATAGGCCAACACCCCCATGGGTTCAAGACAGCAACTTGGGATTGAAGAATTATTGGCTTACATCTGATTTTTTAGTCTTTCATCAAGCATTCTCGATTATCGTCTTATTTCTGAAGAATTATCGAATCTATTCTCGACACTCGACGTGTCCCGTCTCTGAAATAGAATTCTCGGAAAAATCTGAAGAAGGAAAAGTTTATTATCGCCGGAGATCTCTCTACCGTATTATATTTTCTTTCATATTATTATTCTCGTCGGGAAGGTAAAGAAAGTCTCTTCTAGTATTTAACATTAAATATTTATGTACTTGTTTTACTTTTGTTGTTTTGTCCACATTTTATTTTGAATGAACTTATTGCCAAGTTACAAATAGTCTACTGTTTTCAAAATAAAAAGACCCTGATAAAATTATTTGCAAAACCAGAAGAGTAAGTACATTATCATCCGGACAAAATCCTGTTTTCAAAACCCGGGCCGGTAAAACTTACTTAGGAATTAAAAACCCGGTATATCCTATCTCTTTCATAGATTGTGATATGTCTGTCTGGTAGAACTCCCCTCAAGAGTTCTAATTCCATATTAAATTAGTCCCGATACACGATCCGAACTTTTACAAAAGAAGTTAAAACCCGAAAAAACCGTCATTATCTGAGAAATAAAACGAGAAACTCTCTCTAAAGTAAAACAACTTTTTGTCACTTGTATTTACGTCTTTCAAAATAAAACATTGGATCTCGGAACACAAAAGGTTTTATCCCTTTCCCCGCTTTCCCAAAAAATTAGGGTTTTTCTTACTAGAAAGTAGTAGACTGTCAGTAAAAGCATCCAAGTTCTTCAACATAAAATAAACATATAAGACCACTAGAGACCGAAAGGGCAGAACGGGTGCTTAACACATTCCCAATCTGTAACATAGTTTCCAAACCCTATAGAATCCTGGTTTCGTAGACAAACGTGTAAAGAAAGGCTTATCTGTAGCCTTTTCTCTTACACAACTATTTTGCCCGTTTTCTCATAAAACGTGCTGGCGACTCTGAACGAACCCCCTTGCATCTAGAAATAGGATAGACGGACACCCGATATCGAATTATCAAAACGTATAGACGCAAATGGAATGACGGAATCCCTTTTCGATGTTTCAGACGCCCAAGGACGGGAGCGAGACCCGGGGGTCGCATTTGCGGATTCTCACAGTGGCGACTTTGCTGGGGACATTAGAAAACTAGACTCTTATATGTGGACTTTTGTTTATTTGTTGAATATTTGGCTTTTACTGCTTTCCCTACTTATGTTAATTGATTGAGAAGAAACTTTTTTCTAAAAATAGAAGTTTTCAAAAATACGTAATAAAGATAATGATATTTGTAAAACCAACCTTTCGAACTTTGCACGCACGTTCACAAATCATGCATTGGTTCTACGAGTGTGAATTTACCCCAAACCCTCGGAAGTATTATAAGTGAGTAGGGAGTTGGATTGCTTGGGCCAACATAAACAGAAAGCATTTTCTTCCACTCTCCTTGGCCAAGTACGCCCCCGAGGTATATCGAGTGACGAGAACACCCACGTACCCGGGAAGTATATCAAAAGACTCTTGCACGTACCCGCCCCTGGGGTATATTGCGAGGTCTTGCCAAATAGGAGGGAGCCTGAAGCCTTAATCGTTCGTACACCCGCGCTGCATATAAGATCAAGTCGGCTAAAAACACTTGTCAAATAGCCATAGGGGATGTACCACCTTACGGCTTACTTTACAACACCTTTTTAAAACCCGAGCCTTTTATCGGCGATTTCTAGTGGTTATTTTGGCAAAAATTGAGTCACACCGTAGTCTTCCTTCATCTTCGCCACGTGGTTTTGTCTACAGCCATAAAGCGACGACGGTCTAGAAGGTTGGGCCGGTCGAGATCATACCGGGAGATTAGTGAGACCAAGTACATTCGTAATGACCGACGGACGCGAGAATCAAGAAATGGATCAGAGCCTAGCCGAGGCATCAGCAGTCCAGCCAACCTTAGCCGAGATGCATCGTCTACTTATGACCGTCAGCAAGAATCTAGCAAGCCTCACAACCTCACAACAGAGCACCTGAGTCCGAGTAGAAGAGTTGTCAGCCAAACAAACTACACCACCGGGGTTTGAACGGCTACCACCGAATCGAGATCAGAATCAAGGGCAGTCATCACAAGTACTTCCCCCAGTCCAAGGAACCAATCCACCCCAAATAGGCCCCATCATAGCCGGTCCCGTTCAGACCAATCCCAACAATCAGAATCAATGGGCCCCGGATTCAGGCCCCACTTATCAACAACAAGAGCCACCCATCGTCTGGCCCCAACCCCAACAAGGCTTGGAGCCTCAGTACCAACCATGGCCGAAAGTTCCCGCAAGGCCTATTCCACCCCCGGCCCCAGTAGCCCCTCCTAATGAATACTCAGACATCAACCGACTCCTGGCAGTGTATGCAAAATCAGTTATAGCTCGGGAACAGCCCGACGAAGTGTCAAGAGAGAGTGAAGAAATAAAAAAACTAAAGGAGCAGATGAAGGTTCTGTAAAGAGGGATTTCTCTAATAAAAGGAGCAGACGAGATCATAGATATGAATGCTTTCTCCCTCTACCCAGAAGCAAGACTACCCTAGGGATCCAAGCTCCCTTCCATCACCAAGTTTACAGGAACCACACCCCCAAAAACTCACCTCTAATCCTATATCAGATCCATGCAAGTGTCCGGTTGTGGAGAGCCAAAATTGGCTCAGGCCTTTCACATGACTCTCACGGGGGCCGCCCTGAGATGGTTTTTTGATCTGGAAAGACACCACACGAAGACTTGGGGAGATATCGTCAAGGAGTTCATGACTAAATACGGGTCCAACGAAGATTTGGAAATTACCCGTAAACACCTGGAAATGGCCAAGCAAGGCGAGAAGGAAAGCTTCAGCGATTTCATCACACGCTGGAGAGAGATGGCCTCCCAAATGTCCAAACGGCCCGATGAAGAAGAGTAGTTGGAAATCATACAGAAGAATTTTACTCCAACTGTATTGAGTTGCATGAGAAAGCACATATTCCCACACTTCAGAGCCCTGTTAAGCATAGGGTCACAAGTAGAAGAAGAACTGGTCAAGAAAGCCGAGACCGATACCAAGAAAGCCTCGTACTCCTAGAGAAAGACGGCCACTTCAGCCGTAAACCAACTAAGCTCATACCCCTACTAACAAAACCCATTTCAGCAGCCACAATAAGCACCCCCGATAAATTGGCCCGCACAAGGAGACTCTTCGAGCACCGAGCTTAAGAAAAGAAGGAACTTCTACACCCTTCCCACTACTTTGGTCAAAAGCCTGGAACTACTCCGAAAGGCTGGACTAATCACTTCGCTCAACCCACGCCCCCCACCAAACCCTATTCCTAGCACATGGAGAATGAATAAGAATTGTGCATACTATCAGGCCGCGGGCCATGACATGGAACGCTGTTTGGCTCTTCGCCATCGTATCCAAGACTTAATCGAGGCTGGTACTATAACCGCACCCGACGGGCCCAATATTACTAACAACCCCCTTCCCAACCATGCTCCACCTGCGGGAATTAACGCCTTGACCACCGATGAAGAAGGGTTTGATCCCGTGGGACTCATTCGAGACGACCCAGCCTACAAGTCACCCGCTGTGCCGCCAGAAAGGATTCAAGTTGCACCGGGCCTCAATTCGATAATTGACTAATGGATGGCTAAGATGAACTTCCTACCCGGACAGGGTTTAGGAAAGGCTAATCAAGGGATCTCACAACCACTTACAATCAAAACCAATCCCGAACAATCTGGGATAGGATGGACCCAGGATAAGAAGAAACAACCATGAAAGCCCCGAGGACATCCCAAGGAGACAATCTGTATGACAGAGACCTCCCCCAAGACTTTTAGTTGGTTGGCAGAACCAGAGTCATCAGAAGCCTCAGAGGGATCAAACCCAGCATCCCTTTAGATACAGCAGATTACCCGTTCAGGAAGGGTATACCAGCCGTCACCAATAGATACTGAGAAATCACCGCCTCCTAAGGAAATAGGAGAGGACCGAGTACCGGAATAGTTGAAGAAGACTCAGGCACACATCACCATTTGGGGTCGCTTACAGTTCAAAGAAGTCTGTCATTTTCAGATGAAGACTTGTCTCCACTAGAAAAGAAACACAGTCTGGCCCTCCATATTACTGTCCGAACACGAGAAAAAATTCTGCCACAAGCTCTCATCGACAACGGGTCAACCATAAACGTATGCCCTTTGAAGACCGCCAGATGTCTGGGTATCTTAGATACAGAGCTATCTCCATCAGCTGTAGCCGTTAGAGCCTATGACAACACTAGAAAGGCCGTTCTGGGGTCTCTGAAACTCGATCTCATTATCGGTCCCAGAAAATTTCCGGCCGACTTTCAAATCATAAACATTCCCTCCAGTTTTAACCTCCTGTTGGGAAGAGAATGGCTACATGACATAGGAGCACTCACCTCCTCCATACACCAGAAGATCAAGATACCGTTCGAAGGGAAGATAATCACCATCCAAGGAGATCCTGAAAGGACCTTGGCGGATTTAGAATTACCTGTCTTGGGCATCGGGAGTCAAAGCATACATCTTGGAGGCTTTTCTTACGAGCCTCAAGTGCAAGCTCTTACCACCCAAAGAATCAAGTATCTTCCCCCTGATGATATCCCCGGTCTCAGCACCAAAATCACAAATATGCTGAGAATGATGAAATACTTACCTGGAGCCAGTCTGGGAATGGGGCAACAAGGATTACTTCAGGCCTTAGAACTAGTAACGAGGCGTGAAAGAGAAGGATTGGGGTACCAACACACCGAGGAAGATGATCAAGAGAAAATGGGCCGAGGGCATTAGTATCCGAGTTTTAGCTCTCTTAATGGGTTTTTTATCAAAGAGGGTGAGGACTTCTCCTTTTACGGCTTTCAGGAGCCTTGGAGAAATAGCGACGGAGATAACCTGCCAGGATGGGAAATCTTCTATGAAGAGGACCTTTACCTTAAGGAAAATGTTATACACAGTTTCTCAACCAAGTTAACAATCGAACCGAGGGAAGAAAATAAAGACGAAGAGGAAGAAATAATCGGAGACCTCTTTGACTTCATGGCCCTAGGGAATGACGAACCAAGAGACGATCCTGTGCACTTGATATACGTTGATCCAAATTATCAGGAAAAGGGGAGAAAGAGTGAAATTGTAAAGGTAAGAGATAAGAGCGATGAGTCTCTTCTAGATTTACTTTTTAAACTTGTACCTGTAAGCACTATTATTAATGAAGAATGTTCTATTTTGCAGTATCCTGTTAGTTCTAATTCTGTAATTGCTTATATGGAAATATAAAGATTAAATGAACACCCTGAATGGGAGGAACATCGCATACAAAGCGAGGAGGGAGATACTCTTGTGATTAACCTCGGGACGGAAGAGGAAAGGAAAGAGATCCAAATTGGGGCAAGTCTAAGTAAGACAGAAAGAGAGGAATTCACACAAACTCTGAATGAGTACGTGGATGTCTTCGCCAGGTCCTATGCCAATATGCCAGGTTTGAATAGCCAGATAGTCATGCACGAAATACACACCAGGCCGGAGTACAGGCCCGTCAAGCAGAAATTGAGAAAACTCACGCCAGAATGGTCCCTAAAAGTAAAACAAGAAGTGATGAAATAACTGAGTGTGGTGTTCTTGCGGGTGATCGAGTACCCTTCATGGTTAGCCAACATTATGCCCGTCCCAAAGGCAAATGGGAAGGTCCGCATGTGTGTAGATTACCGAGATCTCAATAAGGCTTGCCCAAAAGACGATTTCCCATTACCCAACATTGATTTGATAGTAGACAATACCGCCAACCATGCCTTGAAGTCGTTCGTAGACAGTTTTGCCTGGTATAATCAGATCAAGATGCACCCGAATCACCAAAAGAAGACAGCACTTATCACGCCATGGGGAACATATTGCTACACTGTTATGCCATTCGGACTGAAGAATGCCGGGGCAACATATCAGAGGGCAGCTACAGCGATCTTCCACGACATGATCCACAAAGAAGTAGAAGTATATGTGGACGATATGATCATCAAGTCGAAAGAGAGGGAGGGCCATGTCCCAGCCTTGCGGGCCTTTTTTGACCGGCTCCGCCAGTATCAGATGAGATTCAATCCGCAGAAGTGTGTGTTCAGGGTAACCAAAGGAAAACTCCTGGGCTATGTCGTCAGTAAAGAGGGAATCGAGGTAGACCCTGCCAAGATTCGAGCTGTCCGAGATATGCCTGAGCCTTGTACCAAGAAAGAAGTCCGGGGATTCTTGGGTAATTTACAGTACATCAGCAAGTTCATCTCTCAACTCACGCAGACTTGCGAACACATCCTCAAACTCCTGAGGAAGTCTTCACCAGGAAAATGGGACGATCAGTGCTAAGAGGCTTTTGATAGGATCAAAGACTACCTCTCCAATCCCCCAGTACTAGCCCCACCACAGGTCGGACTGCCATTAATCCTATACCTAACAGTCACCGATTCGGCTGCAGGAGCCATGCTGGCCTAACATCTGACTGATACATGAAAAGAACAGGCCATCTACTTCATCAGCAAGAAACTGTCCCCATTTGAGATAAACTACACGCCATTGGAAAAATCATACACCGCTCTTGTGTGGGTGACACAGAAATTAAGGCACTGCATGCTGGTTTTCCCGGTCATCCTGGCATCACAAATAGATCCTCTGAAATACCTCTTCGAGAAACCAGCTCTCTCAAACTGTATGACAAAATGGTTATTCTTGCTCTCCGAATTTGACATCACCTACATGACCCAGAAGTCAGTCAAAGGCAAGATCATAGCTGACTACCTGGCCCACAATCCAATATTGGGGGACAGGTTAGAAGAAGCCGAGTTCTCAGATGAGACTATCATGAATGTTGAGATTGATGAAGACTGGAAATTGTACTTTGACAGGGCCGCCAACCGAAACGGGAACAGGATAGGCATCCTGTTAGTCTCTCCAGACCAAACTCACTCTCCAGTATCATATCGTCTAAACTTTTTCTGCACCAACAATATGGCCTAGTATGAAGCCTGTATAATCGGATTAGAGATCGCACTCCAAAAGGGTATAAAGAGAATACAAGTGTATGGAGATTCGGCATTAGTGGTCCACCAAGTTCTGAAGGAATGGAAGATCAGAGATGAGAACTTAGTACTGTACCTCGCCCGACTGGAGGATGTCGCAAGAAGATTTGAGCATTCAGAGTTCTAGCTACTATGTCCCCAAGTCACAAAACTGTTTTGCTGACGCACTAGCAACCCTGGCATCCATGATCGGTATCCTGAAAGGGATGGAAGAAATAACTCTTACTGTATAAAGAAGATCAGGACTAGCACACTGCATCGCCCTTGAGGTAGAGAATGAAGAGAATTGAGACTCAACTACTTGGTTCTACGACGTCTGGAACCTGTTGAAAAATCATCGATATCCCGAGGAAGCAGACAAGAGAACGCGAGTCACACTTAGGAGATTAGCCTCAAGTTTCATACTTTGTGCCGGAAGGCTGTATAAGAGGAACTACGACGGAACCCATCTCCAATGTCTCACTGAAGAAGAATCTGTCAAAATGATGGATCAGGTACACGAGGGGGATTGTGGACCTCATATGAGTGGCCATACACTTGCCCGCAAAATCATCAGACAAGGTTATTATTGGTCTACCCTGCAGAACAACTACGTTAACCACGTACGCCGTTGTCACAAGTGCCAAATCTATGCTAAATCTTAGAAACTTCCTCCGAAAGAGTTGTACAACATGACTGCTCCCTGGCCTTTCGCAACCTGGGGAATCAACATCATTGGAAAGATTTTGCCAAAAGCCAGCAACGGCCATGAATTCATACTAGTGGCCATCAATTACTTCACCAAATGGGTAGAGGCCGAGTCTTTCCAAACCCTTGACGCCAGGAAAGTTGCCCGATTCATTAGACGGAATATCATCTGCCGGTATGGGGTCCCGCACGAGATCATCTCGGACAACGGCACACACTTCGAAGGACAGGCTAATGCAGTCATGGAGGAATACGGTATTACCAGACACAGATCTTCGCCACACAGACCACAAACTAATGGGGCAATTGAGGCCGCCAACAAGAATCTGAAGAATATCCTAAGCAAGATAACCGACACCTGTCAAGACTGGCCCGAGAAGTTACCATACGCATTGTGGGGATACCGCACCACCGAGAGAGTTTCTACTGGGGCAACCCCGTCTTCCCTTACATACAGGATGGAAGCAGTCCTCCCTGTTGAATTAAAGGTCCCCTCCCTCAGAGTAATGCTAGAGAATCAAGTAAATGAGCTGGAGTGGGTCCAGGCACGTTATAATGAGCTGGCCTTGCTAGATGAGAAGAGATTAAAAGTCGCATATCACCACCAAGGGTATCAGAAGAGAATCGCTCGAGCATTTAACCAGAAAGTAAAAACTTGGGGCATCAATGAAAACGACATTGTGTTAAAAGAGATTCGAGACCCATCCAGAGACCTAAGGGGAAAGTTCGGACAGCAGTGGACGGGGCCATACATCGTCAAAGAGATTGATACAGGGGGTGCTGCCACATTCACTGACTTGGACGGACAATTACTGCATTCACCGGTCAACATGGATCGTTTGAAGAAGTATTACCAATAGATGTAACACGTATAGATAAGAACAACGTAAACCTGAGCCCCAACTCAAACTTTTGTTCTTCGTAAAATCAAAAGGGGAACGTAGGCAACCTGAGAAGTGACTTCAGGCCCGGTTTAAACACTATAAAAAAATTTATTTCCCATAAACAGTCCTTCGTATTATTCAGGTGGTTTAGAACACCGAAAGTTATAAAGGAGATATAGCATACAAAAAACCTAATCCCTAAGGGTTGGCCAAACAGGGTCCTCAGTGGCCAAGTCAATTCGAGCCTCATCCAGGATCTGGTATGCAAAGACGATGCTCTCCTCTGTGGGCTCAGAATCCATAAACCGGAACCACTCCATTTAGAAGGGATCATCAATCAACTCCCCCTCCAGAGATCCCCAACGAGAACGGATGATGTCAGCCCGGAGGGGCTTGGAAATACCGAAACGGACATAGTTGAACTGACGAGTCAGTCGAGCACGCGACATTCTCTCCACTGATAAAGAAACATGCTGGGTCACAAATTTAGACTCGGAAGAGAAGTTATTTAGGCCAAGGGGAATGTCCTGAGGAGCGTTGAACTTCCGAAAAAGACGTCCTGGGAGATAAAAGGAAGTGAACCAGAGCCCATAGAGCCGAACGTAATTTTGCCCCCCTGTACTAAACACCATCACCCTCAGCTTCCACCAAGGAATATTCCACCGAATAGTCCAAAAATTCTCTGAAAATCACATCGTCCAATCAGAGAAAGACATGGTCAAAGCACCAAAGAGGGGACGACGAAAGAAGTGCGTCAGGTTGTCAAGCCGAACCCCGTTGAAATCCACCGATTGGAAACACTCCAACAGCCACATATATAGCAAACGCGGACTTCCCCTGAAGAAGGGTGAAGCTCCCCTTTGAAGATCATCTAGGCCATTCAGAGTCTCTACAAGAACGATGGGCACTATAGACTCCCCATTCCTAGCATGGTAAATCAAACTCAGAATAGTCGGATCAACAAGGTAGGAGCCCGTCACCAGTAGCATATCAGAAACAAGACAGATCAAGGCCGCCGCAGTACGCCCCACGTTATAAGAGGCTCTCTCTTCATAACGATGAAAGAACCTCACCATTTTGTGGAGGTCAAGAAGCCCGTCGATAATAAAACCATCACAGGCCACTTGGGGAATAACTAACAGAGCAATCAGCATATCTCGAGGATCGATTTCTTCTATGGGAACAGCCATCGGGAGACGAACGTCAGAACGCAACAGCCAGGAAAACTCCTCATAAGTCGGGTAGAGCTCATCTAGCCCGAAATAGAAAAGATGATCCGCAGGGCTCTAGAAATACAAAGCGCCTAACAAAAAGGAAAAATCTACAGGACGATGGCACCAGCCCGCTAAAGGACTAAATGCACCAAAGTTCAAACCATTCTCAGAAGATATCAAAGTATCTCGGGCTTCAACATAAGAAAAATCAGAATTTGTGCGATAAGAAGACATTTTGGGAAAAGTGTGAGAATGAAGGAAGGAAGAAGGGTGTATTTATAGCAAAAAAGAGGGTCCTGCACATGTTTGTCGTGCAACAAACCCATATCCAGGAGGGATTGTCGCGCGACAATCCTATTTGTGTAACCTTGTTTTTTGCCTTTCTTACACATAAGAGTCAGTTTTGCCAAAAGAATCACTTTTGAATGCATCTATGCTCACTATGTTCTTTTGCAGGGGCCCTAAGTACCACTGCGTTACAAGGTATGGCTCCTAAATTACTGATTCATATAAATTTTCACCACAGATAAAGAATAAATGTATATCAGTAGACACAAATAAAGATTTTTCATAAATCCAATAAAAAGAACAGTTTTCAAAAATAAAACTTTGTCTACATGTCTAAAAAATAAATAAAAGCTACATATCTGTTTAAACTAACTAAATGCAGAAAAAAAAGCTAATCTATCCGAGGGCGCTTCGACACGCTACCACTGTCACCAGAACCCTCCTCGAAGTAGGATCGATCGCTGGGACATCCGGATGAGAAGGAACTGCTGCCTAAGAGGGCCCCGTTGACTGAACAGGAGCTGTAGGGCGGATCACCGAGGACCGTGAACGCCTAGAGGTTCGGCTATTGCTCCTCCGAGACTCTGACCGAGCGCTAGAGGAGGACAGAGGGTTGTCCACTTATAGAGATACATTGATCGCCCTATGGTAATCACGCATGTACGCCGTGGGGTACCGACCAACGAACTGGAGGAGGTTCCAGTTGTAGAGATATTGGGCATGGAGAGCTCTCAGATCTGCTGCACAAACACTCACCCGCTGCAAGAAGACACAAGAGAGAGAATTAGCACATTTTTTAAAGACAAACATATATGAAAGAACAGCATAAGAACAGAAAAGAACGGGCATACCTCGTCACCCACGCGGCCCCCCAGATAATCAAAAGTATCCTCGGCTAAAGGATACCCGGGCACGGTATAGCGGCGAAGACCGGCACCAACGTAATTAAAATCCCGAGGGAGGGACGGGATGTAAACCAGAGGAACGGATGGACCCGCCGGTACCGCTGCAGAAGTAGACCCACCCTCCTCACGGATCAGGAACAGGGGAAGCCGGGAAGAAGAACCACCAAGACCAGGAGAGCGGGCCGGAGGGCCCATGGCAGCTGACGAAAGAGGAGTCAACGTGGCATAGGTACGAACAGCCGAAGGGTCAGCAACGACAGTCTCTCTCAAAGGCGGGACCCCGCTAGAAGGAGTGGCGGCAGCAGCAGCAGGAGGGGTCCGCCCGAACTGCTCATAATGGGCCCCAAAGTCCTCAGGCTCCCAAGACCGCTCAGAAAAAGATGCTCCCCCTTTCTCAATGGCCTTAGCAGCATCAAAAACTACCCCAGGGGATACCGACAGACCGGTAGGAAACTCGAAACCCTCGGCATGCTGCTCCTCTCTAGGCGTTATCTGAGGAGGATGCTCTAGAACCGCCGCTACCTCACCTCCCTCAGGTCTATCATCATCGCCCTTGGCAGCGGCAGGAACGTCCCTCTCTCCCTCGAGGTCATCATCATCGGAATCCAAAATATTGTCCCTCTGATCAGGGATAGGTGGTAGATGACCGGGGACCATCCTAGACAAATAAGTATGTCCTTGTATATAGTGGAGATCGCCTCCCAATGCCCGGTATCTCTCGTAGAAGACCCGTCCCCGGGTCCCCTTCAGCTCCCTCATCAAATAACGAGCAGCGAAGGCAGTGTAGTCTCCCTCCTCGATAAACGTCTGAAATCCGAGCCCGTCAACCAAGGTCTGCATCGTCACCGGGTCAATCTCGCCCGTCCGCCTCTTTAGAATCGATAAAAATAAAGGAACTCGGGGCCACTGGGCTGGTGTATGCTGGCGAATAACTCTCTCGCCCAAATAGAAGTGAAGGCCGTACTCATCCCTGATAAGCCTCCTGGTCCTCGAGGCGGTCAGAGCGCGGCCATATCCAAAGTGGAGACCCAGATCACCCTAGGGGGCCCACTCAATCTGAACAAAAACAAAATTTTATTTCAGTTATTTGTATTCTATTTACTATTTATCTATTTTGAAAAGAAAGAATACTAAAATACTTACATGCTCCTCTAACAGGTCATGGACCGCAGCAGCTCCGGTCTCCTGAGTCCGATACACATAAGGAGCTCTATAGTTGCTCGCGATGAATCGGCGGAGAAAGGGAACTTGGTCCTTGTTCTCAACGAGGAGATCCACTTGGGCGCGACCCAGATGGGTATATGCCACGAACCAACTCTGAAAAGGAGACATAAAGAACATTAGCAAAAATTAGTAGATAAAATGAAAAGACCAAAAACATAGATAAGGGACAAGAAGTATATACCTCCCATAGCAAAGAAAAGCCCTTGAGGTTCAGGGCTAAGTGGCGAGAAACCTGATCCATAGCATCGTAAAGAACAGCAAGGATAAAGCCCCCCCAGTCGTAGTCAAACATGATGCTAAAGTCCTAAAGATAGGGCAGCCACTAGAGATGGGCCGTGTCCCCCTCACGGGCCTCGAACAAGTCATGAAGCGTCAGCAGGAGAAGGACCCGGGCATACTGACGCGCCTCCTGCCGGGTCATCGGCACCCCTAAAGCAACTAGCCGGGCTCTCTCTGTGGCCAGACGCATAACCAGAACCGCTCGGGGGATCGTATCGCCCAGACTCCGTCGCTCCGGGAACCATCCAAGTGCGCCAACAATGCCCTCTGCCGTCAGACGCAAGGGGACATCGATCTGTATGGGGACCCCCTTAAAGGAATCCCGATCAAAGCAAATAAATCGAGGGGGGTCATCGTCATATCCCTCCAGCTCTAGTGGAAGGTATGAGTGGTGTCCCACCAGTGACAGGCCAAAAACGACACCAACACAGCCACCCTAGATACCCGCTCCGGGAGGGCGTCAAAAAGAGGACCGAATGGAGTCGCAAGGAGCAACTCCTGGATAAGGGCCGGTGCCTGTCGCCACTCTAAAGAAATGGTGTTGGGGGAACCCCAACCTCAGCCAACCCACTGTAGACAAAAGAACAAATACAGGATTATGAGGGTACTGTGGTGTAATTATGAGAGTTATAGGGTTATAGGGGTCAATTATGTAATTTTCCAAAACCTGAGGGTACTTTGGTGTAATTATGAGAGTTATAGGGTTATAGGAGTAAATTATGTAATTTTCCAAAACCTAAGGGTACTTTGGTGTAAATATGAGAGTTATAAGGTTATAGGGGTAAATTATGTAATTTTTCAAAACCTGAGGGTAGTTTGGTGTAATTATGAGAGTTATAGGGTTATAGGAGTAAATTATGTAATTTTCCAAAACCTGAGGGTACTTTGGTGTAAATATGAGAGTTATAGGGTTATAGGGGTAAATTATGTAATTTTCCAAAACCTGAGGGTACTTTGGTGTAAATATGAGAGTTATAGGGATATAGGGGTAAATTATGTAATTTTCCAAAACCTGAGGGTACTTTGGTGTAATTATGAGAGTTATAGGGTTATAGGAGTAAATTATGTAATTTTCCAAAACCTGTGGGTACTTTGGTGTAAATATGAGAGTTATAGGGTTATAGGGGTAAATTATGTAATTTTCCAAAACCTGAGGGTACTTTGGTGTAAATATGAGAGTTATAGGGATATAGGGGTAAATTATGTAATTTTCCAAAACCTGAGGGTACTTTGGTGTAATTATGAGAGTTATAGGGTTATAGGAGTAAATTATGTAATTTTCCAAAACCTGAGGGTACTTTGGTGTAAATATGAGAGTTATAGGGTTATAGGGGTAAATTATGTAATTTTCCAAAACCTGAGGATACTTTGGTGTAATTATGAGAGTTATAGGGTTATAGGGGTAAATTATGTAATTTTCCAAACCTGAGGGTACTTTGGTGTAATTATGAGAGTTATAGGGTTATAGGGGTAAATTATGTAATTTTTTAAAACCTGAGGGTACTTTGGTGTAATTATGATAGTTATAGGGTTGTAGGGGTAAATTATGTAATTTTCCAAACCTAAGGGGTATCACAAGTAAAAGTATGTGTTCACTAAATCGGATGTTATTTCTAGGCAGACATGCATGCTAAATATAAGAATTGTTTAAATACATGCAGGAAACGACAGAAATAATCGACCAAATAAAATACACGAAAAGAAGACATACCAGAGACCGTCGACGGATCTCATGAGAAACAGGCTCCATCAAGAGCCAAGGAACATCTGGGACTGGAATAGCCTGAGTAATGTCTCGGTAGACCACCGCTCGACCGCGGTCCATCCCATCTTCGCCATACCAGTCAAGTTTTGCCCAGTCATCATGGTGAGGGCTGCACCTGAGAACGCCCTGGGCATCAGTAAAGGTGACCTCCTTCTGGTCACCCTCTAGTCTATCTGGCTGTGCAGGATCCATCCGTGTATGAAGAATATAAGAAAAAGTCAAAAAAATCAGAAAAGCAGCAGGGCTTCCGCGCTTGAGAGAAGAGAGAAAGAGAGCTAGAGAGAGAAAGAGAAAGGAGAGAATGAGGTGGAATGAGCTCAGCAAGAGATTTATATACTAGTTGAGTTTGTCGCGCGACAAATGGGCTCTTTGTCACGCGACAAACAGACCTCCACCGAGATGTCTCGCGACATTTTGGCCCCCTCCCCTAATTTTTTGACATTTGTCTTATTTTTTCTCCTGCAGGAATACTTCAGAAAAGCATTTTTTCGGAAATCTTTCTGAAAACCGCACACTCATGATAAAAATTCGAGGAAAAGACTTTCAAGTTATCTCTCCAAAAATGCGAGAACAAAATACAACGGTTAAAGTAATCTCTGATCTCCAAAAAAAACCATCTATGGAAAAAGAAATGTCAAAATAAGACGAGAATAGAAAAAATTGAAAAAGTAGAAAAGAGAAAGAACCCGCATGAGCTCCCAGAGCGAATGAGAGAAACAGAAAAGTAGAGTGACAGGGAGAGCCACACCAAAAGTGACAGCTAGGCCAAAACCGGCTCAGGGCTTCGTTTTGGGTGAGTAAGGTTTTGGGTGAGTAAGGCTCCTGATCACAACAAAGGGATAAAAGGGACTCTTGGTCAAAAACAGAGAAGGCCAAGAAAAGTCTTTCCTAAAAAGAGGGAGAAATAAGGACATCGAAAAACAGAAAAACGATGTGGGCCCACTAAAAGTAAGAACTAAAGAGACCAGAGATCAGAGATTGACTTTTCATGCAAATTTTCTTTTCAGCACGATACAGAAGAGATGGCTTGGAAAAACCCCAAATCATCACTCTGCGAAGAGCAGAAGAAATCCGAAGACTGCTTTCTGAGAGAAGTATCCTTGCTCGAGGAAAAAAAGAGTAAAAATTCAAAAAAATACGAGAAAAATGTTGTCCGGATAAAGTTTAAACTCCCGAGAAACTCTTTTCACCCTCGCAAAATTTCTTTCTCCCACTCTAGCAGTCTAAGAAAGACAACCAAATTCACCAGAGTGCAACATAAGCCCTCCTCGAGGCAAATCACGAGCACAAGCCCTCGCCAGAGGCAAAAGTACTCACAAAAGCCCTCGCCCGAGGCAATTTTCTTTCTTTCTACAGATAAAAGCCCTCCCATAGAGGCAAAGTATAGCAATGGTAGTCCTCCCACATGAGGCGAGAAGATCAAAGCCCTCCCAGAGAGGCACATTGTAGCAATGGTAGTCCTCCCACCTGGGGCGACAAGATCAAAGCCCTCCCAGAGAGGCACAGTGTAGTAATGGTAGTCCTCCCACCTGAGGCGAGAAGAACAAAGCCTTCACAGAGAGGCACAGTGTAGCAATGGTAGTCCTCCCACCTGAGGCGAGAAGAACAAAGCCATCCCAGAGAGGCAAAGTGTAGCAATGGTAGTCCTCCCATCTGAGGCGAGTGGAGCAATGGTAGTCCTCCCATCAGAGGCAAGTAGAGCAAATGTAAATCCTCGAAAGAGGCAATGAAGTAACACAAGCCCTCTCCGGAGGCAAAACCAAACACAAACCCTCTCCAGAGGTGTTCACGAACACTTTCTGCATACACACACTTCCTTATAGTTCTTGCGGGAGCCATGGACCACGGTCTCTTCCAGTTGCCTCAATTCCTTGCAAGCAAGGAGCTTGAGTCGAGAGGGTCTGTAGACACCCCGATCCGTGACCCTCGCAAGAACCCTAATGACCTTCGAGAAGTACTATTTTTGGAGTCCAGGACCCACCCGAACACCTGAGACTGCCCCGAAAGTGTTTGTTGGCCAAACAAACCTATTTTTAAGAGGAATTGTCGCATGACAAATGGGTATGTCGCGCGACAATCCACCTTGTGTCGCGCAACAAACCCTTCTGACACCAAACCATCTCTGACACGTCAGTCTGTCAGAAGCATCACTTTCGCAGTTTATCGCTCGACATGGTACACTATGTCACGCGACACATGCCATTTCTAGGGAAATGTCGCGCGACAATCTTCCCCGAGCAGTATAAATAGGCCAACACCCCCATGGGTTCAAGACAGCAACTTGGGATTGAACAATTATTGGCTTACATCTGATTTTCTAGTCTTTCATCAAGCATTCTCTATTATCGTCTTATTTTTGAAGAATTATCGAATCTATTCTCGACACTCGACGTGTCCCGTCTCTGGAATCGAATTCTCGAAAATATCTGAAGAAGGAAAAGATTATTATCGCCGGAGATCTTTCTGCCGTATTATATTTTCTTTCATATTATTATTCTCGTTGGGAAGGTAAAGAAAGTCTCTTCTAGTATTTAACATTAAATATTTGTGTAGTTGTTTTACTTTTGTTGTTTTGTCCACATTTTATTTTGAATGAACTTATTGCCAAGTTACAAATAGTCTACTGTTTTCAAAATAAAAAGACCTTGATAAAATCATTTGCAAAACCAGAAGAGTAAGTACATTATCATCCGGACAAAATCCTGTTTTCAAAACCCGGGTCGGTAAAACTTACTTAGGAATTAAAAACCCGGTATATCCTATCTCTTTCATAGTTGTGATATGGCTGTCTGGTAGAACTCCCCTCAAGAGTTCTAATTCCATATTAAATTAGTCCTGATACAAGATCCGAACTTTTACAAAAGAAGTTAAAACCCGAGAAAACCGTCATTATCTGAGAAATAAAACGGGAAATTCTCTCTAAAGTAAAACAACTTTTTGTCACTTGTATTTACGTCTTTCAAAATAAAACATTGGATCTCGGAACACAAAGGTTTTATCCCTTTCCCCGCTTTCCCCAGAAATTAGGGTTTTTCTTACTAGAAAGTAGTAAACTGTCAGTAAAAGCATCCAAGTTCTTCAACATAAAATAAACATATAAGACCACTAGAGACCGAAAGGGCAGAACAGGTGCTTAACACCTTCCCAATCCGTAACATAGTTTCCGAACCCTATAGAATCCTGGTTTCGTAGACAAACGTGTAAAGAAAGGGTTATCTGTAGCCTTTTCTCTTACACATATATTTTGCCCGTTTTCTCGTAAAATGTGCTGGCGACTCTGAACGAACCCCCTTGCATTTAGAAATAGGATAGACGGACACCCGATATCGAATTATCAAAACGCATAGACGCAAATGGAATGACGGAATCCCTTTTCGACGTTTCAGATGCCCAAGGACGGGAGCGAGACCTGGGGGTCACATTTGCGGATTCTCACAGTGAGAGATAGGATTTTTAGTAAGAGAAAGTGGTGGGTTTGATGATTTTTGGGTGAAAATGAAGAGATCGATAGAAGATTTGAAAGATTTAATGGATGAATTATCTTTAATGGGGTAATTGGTGGAGGAATTTTGGTGTTTGAGGTGGTGAAGAGAGGGTTAATGGAGGTTGGGAAGAATGGGAGCTCGAAATGGGAAAGAGAGGGCTTTTGGAAGCTAAAAATATATATATATATTAGCAAAATTTCCCTTTCTGATCGATCAGAGGGGTGCTCTGATCAATCAGAGCCATGGCAGTACACTCCTAGCTTGCTCCAAGGTTTGTTGTTTTTGCGTTTTAGTCCATTCACTCTTGTATCTCCAAGTTTACTGTTTTTGCATTTTAGTCCCTAAACATTTTCCAACGTGTGACGATCCTCCTAAAACTCTAGAAAATAAACAAAAATTATTTACAAACATGACCTACGCTTGTTAGGCGTAGGTCGGGTCACTTAGAGGGGTGGACTCCTCTAGCATCAGAATTTCCAAAAATGGTTTCAATCTTTGCCCATTAACGTTGAACTTGAAACCTATTTTTTAGAGCAACCACCGTAACGACCCCAAACGGAAATACATGCTTGACAATGTAGGGGCCGGTCCAACGAGACTTCAATTTGCTGGGAAAAAGATGGAGACGCATATCATAAACAAGGATTTTTTGACCAAGTTTGAAATCTTTTCACAAAATCAATTTATCATGAAATTTTTTCGCCCTTTCCTTGCTTAATTTTGAATTTTGATACGCGTTCCTCCTTAATTCCTCTAACTCCTCAAGTTGCAACTTTCGGTTGCTTTCGGCTTTTTCCAATTCATAATTCATCATTTTAATTGCCTAAAATGATCTATGTTCCAATTCAACGGGGAGATGGCAAGTCTTACCATACACTATTCGATAGGGAGACATTCTTAAAATTGTTTTGAACGCCGTATGGTAAGCCCAAAGTGCATTTTTAAGACGCAAAGACCAATCCTTGCAGTTTGGATTTACCGTTTTCTTTAGGATTTGTTTAATCTCCCTATTGGCAAGTTCAGCTTGCCCGTTGGTTTGCGGATGATAAGCGAGTAATACTTTTTGATTTATCCCGTATTTTTTCATTAAAGAGTCAAAAGGTTTGTTGCAAAAATGAGTACCAACATCACTTATAATCGCTTTGGGAGTGCCAAACCTTGCAATAATGTTTTCTTTTAAGAATCGGATCACCACTTTTTGATAATTTTTCTTGCAAGCTTAGGCCTCTACCCACTTGGAAACATAATCAACCGCTACTAAAATGTAAAGGTTACAGAAAGAGGGTGGGAATGGTCCCATGAAATCAATTCCCCAACAATCGAACACTTCAACCACCAAGATCGGGTTGAGCGGCATCATGCTTTTTCTTGTAACCCCTCCTAGCATTTGGCATCTCGGGCAAGCTTTGCAATGTTGGTAAGCGTCTTTAAATAATGTTGACTAATAAAGGCCACTTTGCAAGATCTTGGCCGCCGTCTTCTTGGCCGAGAAGTGCGCTCCACAAGCTTCACTGTGGCATAAAGTAAGGACTTTTTTGAACTCTTCATCCGGTATACAACGTCGAATAATTTGATCCGCACCATACTTGAACAAGTATGGTTCTTCCCAATAGAACCGGTATACTTTGGACATGAATTTTTGCCGATCTTGAGCATTCCAATGTTTTGGTATCTTGCCGATGACATGATAATTAACAATGTCGACGTACCACAGCAATGAAGTTACTAAAAATAATTGCTTATCTGGGAACGAATCTTTGATTGAACTTTGCTTAATGTGATCGGTGAATGAGAAGCGAGATAGATGATTCGCCACCACATTTTCAACACCCTTCTTGTCCTTTATGAAAAGATTGAATTCTTGTAAGAGAAGAATCCATCTTAGTAGCCTCGGTTTTGCATCTTTCTTCATGAAAAGGTACTTGAGAGCTGCATGATCGGTGAAAATGACAATAGGCGATCCAATTAGGTAGGACCGGAACTTGTCAATGGAAAATACTATGGCTAAGAGCTCTTTCTCCGTTGTTGTGTAGTTCATTTGGGCATCATTAAGAGTTCGGCTCGCATAGTAAATGACCGGGCTTCTTGTCTTTTCTTTGACCGAGGACCGCCCCCATGGCATAATCGCTTGCATCATACATGAGTTCAAACGGCAAACTCCAATCAGAGATTTGCATGATGGGTGCAATAGTGAGCATGTGCTTGAGTTTTACGAAGGCTTCATCACATTCCTTGGTCCATTCAAATGGGGCGTTTTTTAAGATCAATTTGCATGTGGGTTTAGCAATGGTGCTAAAGTTTTGAGATAAGCTCGATCTTTGTCTTGTCTACTTCAATGCCTTTCTCCGATACAACATGGCCTAATACAATGCCCTTTGTCACCATGAAATGACATTTTTCCCAATTAAGGACGAGTTGCTTCTCGATACACCTTGCTAAAATATGTTCAATATTGAGCAAACAATTATCGAATGACTTACCGTAAACGGTAAAATAGTCCATAAAAACCTTTAGAGTTTTCTTCACCATATCACTAAAAATGCTCAACATACATCTTTGAAAAGTGGCCGGTGCATTGCACAAACCAAAAGGCATTTTTCTATAAGCAAAAGTACCAAACGGACGTGTGAAGGTTGTTTTTTCTTAGTACTTAAGATCAATTTCGATTTGGTTGTACCCAAAAAATTCATCTAAGAAATAATAGAACTCATGACCCACTATTCTTTCAAGTATTTGATCTAAAAATGGGAGAGGAAAATGGTCCTTTTCTAGTGTTTTCATTTAACTTACGGTAGTCTATGCACATTCGCCACCCGGTGTGACTCTTTGGGTATCAACTCATAATTTTCATTCTTTACTACCGTAAGCCCGAATTTTTTAGGTACAACTTGGGTCGGACTCACCCATTTGCTATCCGAAATTGGATAGATGATCTTGGCATCAAGCAATTTCAACACATTGATTCTTACTACTTCTTGCATGTGAGGATTTAACCGGCGTTGAAATTGCCTTGACGGCTTTGCACCTTACTCCAAGTGAATTTTGTGAGTGCACATCAATGGACTAATTCCTTGGAGGTTGGCTAACTTCCACCCAAACGCCTTTTGATACTTACTTAGCATACTTACTAACCGTTCTTCTTGATCCTTTAAGAGTTTGGAGGAGATTAGCAAGGGGTAAGTTTCAAAAGTACCTAGGAAAGCATACTTCAAATTGCTAAGAAGAGGCTTGAGCTCCATGTTTCTTTCAAGCTTTGGTGGTTCCACTTGTGCATTTTCTTCCTTCTTTAAGAGTTCTTCTTTGTTCCTATCATCCAAAGAAAACACATGCAAACTTTTCTTGGGATCATTAGGAGTGGTTAGCAAATCTTCCAATGATTTCGATTCGTAAGTGAAAGAAAATTGGTCTTGTACTAGTGACTCTATCATGTTTACATGTTTAATTTCATCATCAAAATCATCTTGTTTGTTACTTATTGAAAACACCTCGAGCTCAAGAGTCATATTTTCAAAGGCCAATTTCTCAATCCCATTCTTGCAATTGATGATAACATTTGATGTTGTAAGAAAGGGTCTTCTCAAGATTACGGGAATCTCATTTTCGGGATTGGATACCGGTTGCATGTCAAGAACTATGAAATCCACGAAAAAATAGAATTTATCAATTTGAACTAACATATCCTCTATAATTCCCCTTGGAATCTTGACCGATCGATCCGCCAATTGGATCGTGACTTTCGTGGGTTTCAACTCTCCTAAACCCAATTGTTGGTAGACCGAAAATGGAAAAACATTAACACTCGCACCCAAATCAAGCAAAGCATTTTTTATTCTAAAGTTGCCAATCAAACAAGAAATGGTGGGGCAACCGGGATCTTTGAATTTTAGAATCCGAGTGCCTTGCATTATTGAACTCACTTGTTTCGCCATAAATACCATTTTTTTAACATTCAATCGCCGCTTAGTGGTGCACAAATCTTTTAAAAAATTTGCATAAGAAGGAATTTGTTTCACCGCATCGAGCAATGGAATGTTAATTTTCACTTGTTTGAACACATTAAGCACTTTGGCATTTCAGGTCTCTTTGAAAGGTTGAGATAACCTCTCCGGAAAAGAGATTTTGACACTATTCTTGATTTTTTCCAAATCCTCTTTTCCAACTCTCTCTTATTCCCTCATTCTCTTTTCTAGGGTGATCTCCTCAACTTGACTTGACTCGGCTATGTCCACCGGCTTTTTGGCCTTAGGAACAATAGTTTTGTCAATCTCTTTCCCACTCCTAAGCATGGTGATGGATTTCAACTCCTAAACATTTTAACTTGACTCCCCCTCATTGATCACTAAAGCTTGGCCTCAGGGATTAGCTAAGGGTTGAGATGGAAATTTTTCTTTTTATTGGGTGGACAATGTGGTTGTGAGTTTGGACATTTGGGTTTTCAAATCACTAACCTCTCTATTGGTCTTATCTATAAATTACCGCAAAAGAGACTCCAAATTTGAATTTAGGTTTGGTTTAGTTTGGTTGAAAGAGTTGTTTTGGGGTAGAGGTGGTCTTTGTTGGTAGGACTTTGAATTTGCATTGAAATTTTGATGAGCATTATGCTTTCCCCCCAGCTAAAGTTAAGATGATTCCTCCACCCTTCATTGTACCTTTGAGAAAATGGGTCATTGTGTGGCCTAGAGTATGAATTCTTAGCGTTGACTTGTGAGGGACTTTGAAGGCCGAAATTGTGTGACACTTCTTCGTGGAATGTCCCACCTTCTCACAAATGACACAAACGGTGTTAATACCTACACTACCTTCCTTTATTTTGCTAGACTCCATGGCTTTGACGTTCTTTGACAATTGCATAAATTTCAACTCCATGTCATCACCTTTGGACAATGGTACAAACCCCATCTCTCGAAAACTTTACCTTTAACCTTGTCCGTGTAGGTATTCTAATTTTGGGTACCCTCAACTATTTCATCAAAGTACAACAAAGCTTCCTCTGGACTTTTGCTCAAATTTTTTTTATTACACATCGTTTTCACAAACGTGCGCATGGCAGGAGTGAGTGATTCGTAAAAATAGCTAACAATACTCCATGTCTCATGTCTATGATGATGGCAAGAATTTAAAAGATCTTTGTATCTTTCCCAATATTTGTAAAAACTTTCATTTTCTTTGGGAGAAAATTTTGAAATTTGTCGTCTCAAAGCATTGGTTCGATGAAAGAGAAATAATTTCTTTAAAAATTCGGTTTGCAATTCTTGCCATGTTCGAATGGAATTAGGACGTAGAGAATTTAGCCATATTTTTCCTTTATCTTTTAAAGAGAATGGAAAAGGTTTTAACCTCATTACTTCCTCATTTGTGTTAGCTTCTCTAAAAGTAGAGCAAACTTCCTCAAAATCTTTTAAATGCAGGTAAGGGTTTTCAAAATTTATACCATGAAATGATGGTATATGTTGCAACATGCCTAGTTTGAGGGTGAATGTTATGGCTTGACCCGCGGGAATTATAATGCAAGAGTTTGAAGTGCCTCGAGGAGGTTAAAGGTAATCTCGCATTGTATGGATCGACCGGATGATGATGATCATTGTTCTCTTCGGCATTTAACTCATTGTCATCGTTATCCATATCGGATGGAGTGGGCGAAGGAAAAGGATGCCTTGGTGGTGGTCGGTCTCTTGCTGGATTTATGCGAAGATCAATGCACAAGTCCCCGAGCATAAGCTTGGGAAGGTGATCTTCAAGAAAATTTTAACATATAAAAGAAGAAAATAATAAGCAAGAAAAACTTATTCACAAAGGGCAAGAGATACTTACAAAGCGATTTTTTTTGTACAAAACTTGAAATCCTTCTTTCGTCATATCCCCGGTAATGACGTCAAAAACATGATGTGCCGAAAATATTTTCGTGCTTAAGAAACCAAGTGTAGGTTATCAAGTTATAATACTTAATAAGTCCAAGTGTCGAACCACAAGGATAGTCGAAAAGATGATGTGGTGATTACAAGTCCAAGGCTTTGTTACGAGGATTTGATTGGTTAATTTTAGTTGTTGATTTTAAAGTCTTGCAATAAAAATTAAAGTGATGTATCAATTGATAAGAAAAGGCTAAGGCATTATAGAATTCATTTGCTTTGCAATGTTATGTAAAATCAATCTCATTCAAAAATTCTCAATGCAATTCCTAAGTGTTGAGTACCTTACACTTTTCTAAGCAAAAGGGTGTAAAGTAAAAGCAACATATTCCCATATAAATACCATATAAAGAAAGGGTATAAGTAAAACTCAACACAAATGTATCTCTCATTTTTATCTTGTAACAAAGGGTGTGAAGCCAGTGTAACCTATTCCCATATAATGTTCAACAAAGATACACCAAAAGAAAAGGCATAAACTTAAACTAGGCATTGAGAATTCATTGTTAGTTTTCCCTACGCAATTGACTTGATTATGAAAATGGCCAACTAAAAAGTTTAGCTCAATAAGTCATAACTTTTCATTTGTCTAAGATTGGGAGGTCTAGGTGGAATTAAATCGTCCGGTTTAGACACATTTGATAAATACAAATTGAATCATTAAGGTGATTAGTGGAGTTGATTATGGCATAAACTTAAGAGATCCTCCTTAGCAACACTCTAACTAAGAAAATATTGAGTCTTAAAATCACATAAAGTGTAGAAAGCACTTAACATAGCATTAAAGCATTCAAGGATTGGAATCTCAAACTTATGTTATTTCTATGAATATTCAAAGACTAAACATGCTTGGCAATGAAAATTATCTCATTCATAGAAGGAATGGACATAGGCTAATAATAAATACATAAGTGTATCATCTCCTCATTAATGCTTGAGATCTATGTATACAAGGCATACAAAGTCAAATCACCTTATGAGGATTATCTTACTAGCTTATGAATGGTTGATTAAATGGAGAAGGTGAAGGATTCAACAAGTATTTAACAATACTAACAATGGAATGGGAAACAAACTTTCATAATTAATCCAATGCAAACTTCACCTTTTAGCCTTAGCAATGAAACTACTCCACGATAGTTGTATGAACAAAAACCATTAAAGTGATCTCCATTTCTCTCAAGAGTTTCTCTAACTAGATTTCTTACAAGTGATAGATAAAGAAAGTGCAGGAAATTTTTCTTATATTACTTTGAATCTAGATCTAAAAAATACCTCCTTTACATGAAGGATAAAGAGCAATTAAATAAGGGGAGAACAATGCCCAAAAATGGCCATTCTAGTACACTTTTCTAAAGATCCCAATGGGTAAGCACTTGATCCTATCTAGAAATGGAAAGTCCAGCACTTTTGGTGAGTTTCAATGCATCAAAACGTGAGAAAGTATGCTTTTAGGAGCTGTACTTTGTGATATGGGAGGCCTCTGATCGATCAGAGGGTATATTTTGCTCTACTGCGTGGGCTCTGATCGATAAGAGATTCCTCTGATTTATCAGAGGACTACTTCGGGAAACTTTATTCTTCTCTTTTGGCTTCTAATCTTCCTTGAACACTTCCCAAAGCTCCCCAACATGCTTCCAAAATCTATGGGCACAATCAAGACACTAGAAAAGGCTACTTTAAGCCATGCTAAAGTAATTCTTGATATTTTTTAGTGTGTGCAAAAGGTGGGTTAATTTAATTAATCTAGGTTAAGATAAACGCGGTAATCACAATCCAAAGAGTGTTAGCAACTACAAAATTACACGTTTATCATTTTGTCTACGAGACGCATGCTTGTTGGTTTTTTTTGGTCTTATTCTTGTGTTTCTATTACAATCATAAAAGAAAGTGATATAAATTTTTTGATATAATTAATTACATGATTATATAAAAGGGAACTCTATTTTAAATTTTAGCACAAAACCCTTAAAATAGTAAAACCAGCCCTAACCGTGGTCCTTATCTAGAGAGAAAGAGGGGCATGGATTAATTATCACGATTACAATGAATGTGGTTGACCCATTGGTAGTGGGGAGGGTGATAGGTGAGGAGGTGGAGTTGTTCATGCCGAGGGTGACAATATAATTGGCAAACATTTGTCTGAGGTTTTATTTTACATAAGATTGACTTTTACGGTAAACATAAACTTCTTATATATATATATATATTAGTTTTTGTGAACGTGCATTGCACGTGGTTTTAATACTTAACAAATGTTATTAAATTTATTAATGAATACATATATGTATTATGAATTGAATAATTAGTATGAAATAAAAATAATAACATATAAACAAAACATAGCATCAAATGTAAAATTCAATTAATAGTTATACGAAAATCATATAATCGGTCAACTACAAAAAATGTTGTAGATTCATGAAAAAAATTGTCGCCGCCTTGAATTTTTTTAGTACATAGGTGTCCAATCGGACTCTTAATCAAATATATAAGAGAGTAATATATTTTTACAAAACTTTTAGAATTGGTAGATAGCTAATTCTATTAAATATATGTGGATTATTATGTACATTACCAAACAATTACATAACCTCATATAAATAATAGATTATATATCCCGATAATATTTAACATGAATGTTTTACTACAATACCAAACAATAATATAACACTCATATAAATAATAGATTATATAACATCAAAAATATTAAAATGGTAAAAAAATTAAATTAACATAAATGTTTTACTGAGCAATAGCTACAATATATTCATATGTTTTTATTTAAACATTAAACATAATTATAAATAAACAAATAAATTTTATAATATATAAATTAATATAAATTTGATTTATTATAATGTTAAAAGCAGTCAAGAAAAATAGAGTATAATATACATACCTTAATGGTGAGTTTTGGAACGAAATTCTAATTTATACTAAAAGTTTTGTAATTTTAATATGATCTATTAAATTGTCTCCTTCTTGGGAAATTTATTATGAAATTATATAGAAGTTCTATACAAAATACATAATTCAACAAAAACTCTAAATTGTTTAATTATTTTAGCCAATAAAGTAGAGTTTGAATTTATTTGAAATAATAATACTAATATAAAAATATACGGAGTTATACACTTATACTATTTTATTTAATATAAATCTAGCTTAAAATCTTTGTTTAATTATTTTAGCCAAATAAAGTAGAGTTTGAATTTATTTGAAATACTAATACTAATATAAAAATATATGGAGTTATATTTCTTTATTTAATGTAAATTTTAAAATATTTTATTTAAAATCAAGGGGAATATTTGTCTTCAGAAAAAAAGGGGAAAAACACTTAAGCTATTCATACTTTTAGGGCGTGTTTGTCACGCTGGATAGCAAAAGAATGATAGGATTATATTTTCCTATCCTGTGTTTGGCGTCGAACTGGATTGGATAAGTAGTGGGATTCCTAATCCGGTTGAGACTTTTTATCCTATAACTCACGGGATTACGTAATCCCACCTTGAGGGGTGGGATTACGTTATACGGTTCCTACGGAATAAAGAAAAGAAAAAAAATTCTACTTTACTGTCCAATACCCTAACCATAGGAGGGGAGAGAGAGAGGGGGGGAAGGACGCAGAGATAAGAGGATGAGACAAAGGAGAAATGCAGGTTCGTTAAAGTTTCTCTTCTTCTTCTTCTTCCTCTTTATAATATCTTATTTGTTATTATATATGTGCTTTTATGTGTATATATAAAGCTACATGTGTATGTGCTCGTATGTATACATAAAGCTATATGTGTATCTGCTAATATATGTGCTTATATGTATATATATAAAGTTGTGTGATGTATGGTATCTTTTCTTTGATAAAGAGGGTTTTACCACGTACAGTTGATTTCCTTTAATTGATGGGGGCATTTTTCATTGCCCATTTAACCAGTAAAGTGCATAGAAAGTTCTTTTTATTAAATACTTACACTCAAAACATATCAAGTTTAATTATTTTTTTTCAAAATTAAGAGAATTTGCCTAAATTTCGAAAGGTTATGGAATTTTCTAATTTAATTTTGTGAAATAACCTTCCTCCATTCACCATGTAATTTCTTTAAATTCCAAAAATAAAAAAAAATTGCTAACAACTCGATCTTCACCACAAACAATTCAACTATATAAGTTGTATTAAATTTCCAAAATTGGCACGCAAGAAGGCATGAGTACATGAAATTTCCAAAATACAAATGTTCTAAGATTCAAAGGTAATCTAAGAAAGCATTACAATCAAATTATTTCCTGTGAATTTGTTTTGAGTTTTGTACATGGAGTTACTTTTGTTTTAAAAAGAGAAAGAATGTGTATATGTTCAGTTTGTGTTTTAGAAATTTTGGTGCAAAACTTAGAACCCTTTCTATCTAATTACATTAGCTTAATTAATTGTTCAGTTTAGACCATTATTACTTGGAGGCATGTGAATCCAATTCACTTGGGATGTTTGTGTTTAAAGTAGCTAGTATTATAGATTTTTGCATTAATTCGATCTTACTATTAAGAGACTACTTAAGGAGGGGCTTTAGGCGACGTAGATTAATCGTCGCCTAAGATACAGTATACGTTGCCTTTGTTACGTCGTTGAAAGCTCGTCGTTTAATTTTCGTCGCCCAAGGTATTAGGCGACCTAGGAATAAATACTCCGTCGTCTAAGTGGCCAAAGTCAACTACGCCTTTGACCAGATCTAAGGCGACGTATGCTATTACTATGTCGTCTAAGTATAACGCCTAGGCGACATAGGTATTATCTTATGTCGTTTAAGGTCCTTAAGTCAAAGTACTTTGACCAGATATTAGGCGACGTATGTATATTTCTACGTCGCTTAAGTGGTCCACCTAGGCCACGTAGGTATTATCCTTCGTCGTCTAAGATCCTTTAGTTAAAGATCATAGGCAATGTAAGTATAAAGCCTACGACGCCTAAAAGTTGGTCACCTTGCTACAACAGAGCCTATTTATGTGTGCAGCCCACACCTGCACATCTATAGCAATACGCACAATATTTAATAGCAAATACAACCTGCCCAATTTATCATTCATGCATTCATTCTCATTCAATCAATATACATACAAATAAACTATCAAAACTTATTCAATTCCATTCAACAATTAAAATAGTTCAAATGTTCAAAATACTTTACAATTAATGTTAAAAAAAACTTTACAAGTAAGAGAAATTGTTCTAACACTAAAACCTAGAGAGGAGGAGCAAAGGAGGACCCATCCGAGGGAGGATTCGGCGGTTGGATCCCAGCTACTCTGAACATATTAGTGAATTGAGCTTGCATCGTGCGCTCAACTTGAGTCTCTCCCTCTCTCGCTCCCTCTCTTGCTCGGCCTTCTCCCTCTCTCGCTCATTCTCCGCGGGCTTTCCTTTACCTTCCCGGGTTTCACCGGCTTGATTCCACTACTTAATGAACCGGCTGGATTCAGGAAGCTTGAAAGAGGACTTCCACTTAAACTGCTTACTGCCTTTTTGCCATCTTGCGTAAGCTCCAACTGACTGAACGAAGAAAGCGGAAAGGATATAGGATTTTTATGTCAAAACCTTCTTCCGCCCAATAGGCCAAAACCTCTGGATCGTTTAGTCCAACACCAAGATGGGTGTCAGCTCTCTCCCTCTAAATCTCCATCTCTCGCTGAGCTCTCCCCTCTAAAGCTGTTCTTTTATCGCAGCTTGATGTGCCCTAAGCTAGGCGACCTCAGCCTCGAGCTCTGCAAATCTACCACTATGTATTTGTGAAGATGGGCCTCTCTTCTGCGATAGCTTCATGAAACTTCTCTCGAAGCCCCTCACCCTCATCCCTCTCGAAGGACCCATCGTTGTCTCAAGGACAGAGACTTGGGTCTCATAAAAGAGGACCGGGGGCAGGGGCAGGGACAGGGCTGGGGTGCTGACCAGCAACATACCGTCCGATGCTACATCGATTGAAGGTAGATCGGCCATCATCTTCTCCACCTCGGCAGTCCTTGCGAACTGAACAATCACCTGCAAATAACAATAAGTGATATAAGTTATTAGAATTAGATACTAACTAAATAATAATAATATGAAAAAAAATTAATTAAAATGTTGTATAAAAAAGATTTACCACATGGTCGGGGTCGTACTTCTTGTACGCCTCTACATAAGGAGTGAAGTGAGGCGCCTGGTCTCCTTTCTGCTTCAGCTCATGATATCAGAGGACAAAGACCTTGCCCCCCCGACTGTGGGCCTTCTTATTCTCGGAGGCCCTGATTAAGCCTAGAAATTGAATTTCTAATCTCTTAAACAAAGCTCAATTAGCTTCTAGTTACTGTCTAAAATCGAAAATTGCAAGTAAATTTAGTTTAAGCATCAAAAGAAGGCATTGCATTGTATTTTTGTATTCCTAAGCAATTTTGCAGGCCTAAAGTGGTTAAGCAATTGAGGTTGTATGCAAGATAGAAGGTTAAAAGCAAAAAAGTGCAAGAAGAAGGCCCGAAGAAGAAGTCAATATCCATTCCGAGGCCTGAGGTGAGGAAAACTCCGCAAACTACCCCCAACATTACCAAAAAGAGAAAAGAAATTCCCCAAGCATGAATGAAGTGAATGCAAGTGTTCAAGAGTGATTCTAAAAGGAAAAAAAGCTCAATTGAATCAATTCCGAAAGTTTCTGAGCAAAACCGAGAACAGCTGTAAAAAGTGTGAAGTTGTAGCTGATCAAAGTTTTTTTACATTGGGAATTTGAAGAAATCTCTAGAAATAGAAATTATGGATCTTTAAATTACCTACTTGTAGGCGAAAACAGTACGTAAATCAGAATTCGGAGCAAAAAGTTATGAGAAAAAGAAGAAGCAGCTAAAAGAAAAATAAATAAAATAAATAAAAATCATGAGGATCGATCCCCACTCCCTTTTTTGGCCTGTTTTCGATTTTTGGCTTTTTTCGGCTTGTTTCTTCAACGATTATTCAACTCATGACTAGAGACACTCGTGTACTATATAAAACGTCATATATCTCATATTTTAGGGTAAGCACAATTTAGAATCGATTAACAGAATGGTAGAGAGCACCGTAACTTTCTTAAGAGTTTTTGCGCTTATCTGACGATCGAACCTTGAAAGTTTCTTTCTTTCTTTCTTCAAAATAATTGTTAGATTAGTTTATTTATGTTATTTTGACGTTGGACCATCAGTGTATTCAATATTTATTCATAGTTCAATCCAGTTATCAATTCAAGTTTTCATTGCGTGCTGAGTAAACCCTAATTTTCTGTTTTATTTCAATTCAGTTGCTTTTAATTATTCGTTTCTTTGCTATTCATAAATTAGTTGTTTAAGATCATATATATTCTCGAATCAACCTTAAATCCTCGTTTTAGGGGCTAGTTCTAGGGTTTATAGGTCTCTTTCGTCAGTTTTTTAGTTTTTCATCGATTAATGCTTAATTCTCGCTTTATATTCAAATAGTTTATTTTTCTTCTATGCTATTCATGTGTGATTCATTGTTAATCATTAGTAATATAATTATCCATAATTTTTGTGGTTTTAGTCGATTTTGTTCAGTTTTTGAGTTTGTTTAATGTTTTAGCCGTAAATTTTTTGTTTTAAATCGAAATCGAGAAATTCTAAATCCAAAGGTTTTCAAATATGATTTTCTACATTATTAGGTATTTTTATACTATTTTTTATGATTTCTAGTCTTGTTTTCATGTTTGCTTTGACTATGTCTAGCTAAATAATTAGTTAGGGGTCCGTAGCGAAAGATGCGTAATTATCCCTTGAATGTAATTCAATTTAGGTTTGAATCTAATTTTTTCATTGGTTATAGATTACCTAATGAATGTATGAGTATTTTATTATCTTTTCATGCATTAAAAATATGTTTCCATAAGTTAGCTCATAAATTCTATTTAATTAAGAACCGTAAAACGTGGATTCACGGATTTTTGCACAAAAACCCTAACGTGGCTGATTTCAGGACGATATTTATCCTATAATTAGTTGGGTTAGTTTCTTAAGTGAATTGGATGATTTAGTGCAATTTTGGTATTTATTCACATAAGGGCCGAAAAAGTGCTTATTTTGACTTTTGGCATTCTTTTTAAGTCGGATTTGCTTCGAATCACGTTCAAACCTATTCAAATATTATAAGAGTGTTAAGCCACTGATTTTTGATAAATTTAATCAACTTGGATTGTTTTTGTCACGCAATAGCAATACTAGGTTCTACATTACACTTTTTCAAAGTCAAAAAACTTTACTGTCGAATTCTATTACTCAAAGCTAGTCTATATAATCTTTGTCAAATATGGGATATCATATACTTGTAGTAGCAATATAATTAGATGGTTGGAGAGTTTAGGAGCTGAATCTTAGTGAATAATATTGTTTGAACTTAAATTTGGATTACTCGATTGGATTAGTTTCGTACTTTTAACTACGGATACCCCTAACGTTTGTTTCTTGTTGATATAAGTTCATTTAATATTCTGTTTTATAAATTAGTATGTGGTTTTATTTAATTTATTTATTTTTAGTTTATTTGCTTGTCCCCTTAATGCATTTAGGTAGATAACTCGCACTTGTGAATTCCCTTTACTTTTACACCCTTGGTTTAGATTTGCCATTAGTTTTAGTTTAGTTAATTAGTAATTTAATTTAGTTTCAATTTATTTCCTTATTCCTCGATTCTATCATCTTTTCTTTTCTTTTCTCTTCTTTCTTCTGAGAGAGATGACTTGAAGAAATAGATTCCTTATGTTCCCTGTGGTTCGACCTTGGACTTTCCCTAGTATACTAGAACTTGACCGCCTGCACTTGGGTATAATACTTCACACTTTTTGCGCGTTGTGAGGCCCGAATTTGGGCCATTTACGTGTCCAATTTATTCAAGATACAAATAGTTGTATTTATTTAAGTATTTATAAACATATAAATTAAATGAAACAAAATAAAAAAAATTAAGTAAAACAAATGAAAAATTACCTGAAAAGTCTCGACCTTGAAGTGGTTGGCGATGTGTGAACTCAACTAGAATGGGAGCATCGTCGTGCATCTGCCAGTTCTTGTGGATCTTGTACTTCCAATCTTTAAAGCGATCTACAACCTTCTTTTGTATCCACGTGACAAGAACCTCATCTGCGGGATTGATTTCATAACTCTCCTACAAACCAAACAAGAAGAAACATTAGTACAAATAAAAATAAAATTTAGTAAGGCAAAAAAAAAAGTTAACTAGAATAGAAAAAGTACTTATCGACAGGCAGTCGAAAAGTATCGTCTGCTCCGATAGAGGTATGTCGCCAAACGTCGAGTACAATATCAGCGCTCAGTCTTTTATGAACGCTGACATGTCACTGACGAGTCGGGAACAAACCTCATTTGGTGGCCCAAAATCGCAAGGTCGTATGTCTCATAGGACTTTTCGAACGTACGAACGATCGCTGCCGTCTTTTTCTCGGTGACGAGTAACTCTTATCTTCTTGTTACTAGAGGAGGCCTGCGTATCTACAGATAAAATCATATAAATTAACCAGTCAATCACAAATAGAAAATAATAATTGCGAATATAATTAAAGAGATCTAAGGGTACTACCTGATATGGTGGCCTCCGCTATAGCATGCCTGGAGCGAATGCTGCGTACAGGGAGGCCGGCACCGGTGGTGGGGCTCGCTGTGCTGCCGATAGTCGAATGTGTAGACGGGCTAGGGAGCACCGGTGGTAACATCGGTGACTGAGATTTCTGGGTGGAGGGCGGCTTGGCGGAGGGCTTGGAGGCCACGCACTCCAACAAGGCCCGCTACAGCTTATCGTACTGCACCTCTGGCCTCGACTTCTTCCTAGTCACCGACGCTCTCGGAGGCATCATGATTTGAATCTCAATTTCAATTTCAGTTTTAAATTTAGTTGAATTGAATTTGATATTGGATTTGAAGTTTAATGTTTCAATTGAGATTCAATCGCGAGTAACAATATCGCGACTTGAATCTTAATTGAAACCCTAAATTTCAATTTCTGTTTTGCCCTAATTGAACTGAGTTTAAATTGAAGTTTAGGGTTAAATTAACTATAAACTTCAATTCAATTAGGGCAAAATTGAAATTGAAATTAAAATTGAAATTTAGGGTTTCAATTAAGATTCAAGTCGCGATATTGTTAAATTGCTAAACTTGAATCTTAAATTGAACCCTAAACTTAAATTTCAATTTTAAATTGAATTTCAATTTCAGTTTTGAGTCTTCCACTTCAGCCAATTTAGTTCCACTTTCTTTTTCTTCTGATTCTACGAATGGTACTATCCCGTGGGCATCTGAATACGAGATGGCCAATTAGAATGCTGAAGAACAAACATATAGCATCCTGCATTTAATTTCATGTTAATTATGTGTTTTAATTGATTTGGTGTGAAATTCGTGTTCTAGAACATTATCTGTTCATAATTTGGAGAAAAGTTCCTCCATAAATTGTAGATCTAGGAATTTCCTTTTCGTGGATATAAACATCGTCTCAATTGGAGTTCCGAGCGAGGAGTTATGGCTAGAACAAATTGAAAAAAAGTTACTCACAAACCTATATTGGACTTTTGGAATACCGGTCCGGCGCATAAATTTTGGGAGAAAATTTGGTTGCGGACCGGTATGTAGTTTTTCCCATATCGGTCCGGCGTATAAAATCTTAGGAAAATATAGGCTGCAGACTGGTACCTGTTTTTGGCATACCGGTCTGGCACCTGCAACAGTGCACCGATTTAACTTGATTTAAGTTCGTTTTATTCCACTCCTTTACCCATTTTTTGACCAAATATCATCTCCCACCCCCTAGAGAGCTCTAGAGAGTTCTAGAGAGAGAAAGCAAGGAAACCCATCCATTTTCTATCCTTAATCCGAGGTTTAAGCTTCAAATCACTCAAAATCTTCCTCCTTATTATTATTCATCGTCTTCTTCGCGAGGACTGTTTGGGGAGAGGCTGGAATCTTCATCTTTCCTTCTTCTTCTTCGCTCATAAGTCGAGGTAGGAGTTCTTTTGTTTTCAAAACTCGATAAAATAATTTATTAACTTGATAATTGTTATATTTTTGGTTTGTTTTGATTTGAGAAGCTATGAATAAAGAGACCTATGAGGTTTGGTGATTTCTATGGCTATATTTGCATGATTTGAGGCAAGATATGCCTACCCACTTGTTGTACTGTGTTATTTGAACTATATATGGTATCTCCTGGTTGTGTGAATGTTGTTTGTGGGAAAAGTAAAATTATTGATGATTTATACACACCAAGAGATATGGAATGGGATGTACTTGAATGGATACGGCATAGATTGCTTGGTGTTTGCATAAAATAGCATGTTTGCATACTATATACATCATTAATGTGTCAACCACTGCTTAGAGACTCTTGGTACATGGATATCATTCTTATGGCCTGTCACATTGGGAGTATATCTCATTTCTATGATGATGGAAGCTGGCTATGATTATTATATTGTTCTGAGTGTGATATGATCTTGATATAAACCCGGCTGTGATCCTATTGTGACCCTTCGACGGTGAAGAGATTATGTGTTGGTTGGTGCCTACCGGTATGGAAAATAAGTGGGGCCTGGTGCCCTTAGGTTGAAAATCCCTAAACCTCTGGAGGGCAGCAACGCGTCGGCTGTCTAGGGCCAGCGGTGTGTAGCCGAAAATCTAGACAACGGTAAGGCACTGGTGATTCGTTGCTATAATAATATTGGCGGACTTGTGGTCCAAACTGATCATGATCTATTAATATTCTCTGGAGCCGATGTGTAACACCCCTGCCTTAATTATACAGGATAATACCTGTAAATAAGACCTGGAGTGTCACTAACCCATCTTAGTAGGACTAAGACAGGTGTATAAGAAGAATATAGATCAATAGCAGCACATAAACCAGGCAATGACAAGCATTGGGTGCAAAAATGATACTATAACTAATAAACATGCACGTAGATATACATATCCTATATTACGTGAACAACAAAAATATATAGGTAGTCCCCGGGCGAGCCGTGGCTTCCCGGACTAACACATCTGTTACAAAAATAAATCGTAGTATCAGAGCATCCTACTTTGTCCCCGAACCCGTCGTCTCTTTGTCCCCCTGGGACTCGTGAGTACCTGAAATGGTTTAAAGAAACGGGGTGAGCTGTGTGCTCAGTAGGGGTAAGGAATCATATATAAAACATACTCCAGTTTAGAAAACGTGTTCATATTATAATGCATGCATATGCCAATGCAGGTTACCTCCCTTGTGTCAACCATATAGCCACATAGCCAGAATATATCCATATCGAACCGAAGTATAGCACAAGTCTGACCGCCCGAGAGAAAATATAACAATGATCATAAATTGGCCCATCGGCCCCAGAGCGTATCAACTGATCATAACCAATTTGGACCACATGTCCATCAATAATAAGATAACCACAGAATCATCAATGCCTTACCGTTGTCTAGATTTTCGGGCTACACACCGCTGGCTCTAGACAGCCGACGCATTGCTGCCCTCCGGAGGTTTAGGGATTTTCAACCCAAGGGCACCAGGCCCTACTTATTTCCATTCCGGTAGGAACAGACCAATACATCATTCCTTCACAATCGAAGGACCACAATAGAATCATATCCGGATTCATATCACATCCAGAATCAGATCATAATGAGTTTTCATCATCATAATAATCGTCATAAGAAGTACGCCTATGTATCGAGCCATAAGAATGATCCACATATGCTGAGAATCCTTCAAGCGCTTGGTTGACACAATAAGAATATGCATGATATGCAAAACATGCTATTTCAAAGATAATAAGCAATTTATGCCATATTCACTCCCACAACTCTCATATCATATCCCTTGGTGTGTAAACTTCGTCAACAACCCAGTTTATCCCCAAACAACATGTACATCACCAAGGGATACCACATATAGTTCAATTAACACTTATTAGCGAGTGTATATGGCATATCTTGCACCACATCTTACAATCATAACTTTATATATCATAAAAATAGCATAAACACTTTAATATTCAAGCTTCTCAAGCAATTGATAATCATAAACAATGATTCTTGACAAATAAAAGCATATTTTCTAGTTTTGAAAGCCATAGAACCCCTACCTCGTGTTTATTAGCTGTATAGAAGGAAGAAAGAAGAGAATCCAAGCTCTCCCAAAGGAATCCCAAAGAGGAAAATGATGAATGGTAAAATTGAAGATGATTCGGATGATTTCGAGCTTAATTCGTTGATGCGGAAGGATTAATGCGTAAAAATCTCTTCCTTTCTCTCTCTAGAACCCTCTAGAAGCCCCTCGTAAAGTCTAGAAAAGTCTGGGTCGAAAAATGAATGAAAAAGGAGTTAAAACGCACTTCAAACGAGCTTAAGTCGGTGGAAAAAGTGAACTGGCGGACCGGTATGCCAAAAACCCAATACCGGTCCGCGGGTTGAAATTTTCGCAAAAATTTGTTGCCGGACCGGTATGCCAAAATGCCATAACGGTCCGCGCTTTAAAAATTTTGGGTCTGGAGCACTGTTTTTGTTTTGGCCATAACTTCTCGCTCCGAACTCCGATTGAGGCGTTCTTTATGTCCACGGAAAGGTATTTCAAAGATCTACAACTTTCTAGTTGGAAGTTTTTCTAAATTATGGATAGATTGTTCCCAGAAATTCAACGAAGACAGCGCTCTGCCACAGTGCTGCCGAATGACCAGAATTTACAATGGGCCTACTGTGCCCTCTGTTTTTTACCCACGAGGAGTGTGAATTGGACTTCGGCCAAAACATGAAAGTTGTAGAATGGCATGAATACTAAACACCCCTGCAAACGGAACCTTAATCGGATAAGTAACAAAGAAATTACGATAGCTCAAAGTTAACCAAAATTAACGAATCGCGAAGAACCAAAACTTCCCATTTACCAACCAAAATCGATTCGGACCACCCGAATCACCAAACGATCATTCATATATGTATCAAGGATTTAATATAACATAATTAACATTAATATAAATACAGGATGTTACACGATGGGCCAACTTATGATTATTGTCAGATTATTCTCTCGGGCGGGCAGGCCCATGTTCTATTCTGGCTCGATACGAATATATTTTGGCTAAGTGGTTCTGTGGTTGACACAAGGGAGGTAACCTGCATTGGTATATGCATGCACTGCTTATTAAACATATGATTTCTTTAAATTTTATGTGTTATATACGCGATGCTTTTGTTATTATATACCCCTACTTAGCGTATAGCTCACCCCGTTTCCTAAAACTATTACAGGTACTCACGAGTCCCAGGAGGACAAAGAGACAACGGCTTCAGGGACGAGTAGAAGCCTTTGGTACTATGGTCCATTTTTGTAATATATGTGATTGTCCGAGAAGCCATGGCTAGCCCGAGAACTGTTATGTATTTTTGTTGTTCATATTAACGCGCTCCATGTATATCTTGGATGCATGTTATCAGTTATAGTATCGTCTTTGCACCCATGCTTGTCGTTGCTTGGTATACATGGTGTGTTTGATTTATATTCTTCTTTTACACTTGTCTTAGTCCTACTAAGATGGGTTAGTGACACTCCAGGTCTTAATTGCGGGTGTTATCCTGTACATTAAGACAGGGGTGTTACAAAGCAGCAGCATTTTCACCAGCACGAGCAGCTAACATGGCAGCTAATAATAGAGTCAAACAAGCAGTTCAAAACCCGAATCTTACTTTGCGTGAACTCGTACTTCCTGGCAAAATTACTACTCCTTATTGCATTAATTTTTCAAATGATGCAAATAATTTCCATTTCGCAATGGCATGATTCAACTTCTATCCACTTATCATTGGTTTGAAAGCGAGCAAGCTTATCTTCATATTCGAGAATTTAAGGATGTATGTGCCACGGTCAGTGACCAAAACTGTTCTGAAGATACAATTAAGTTGAAGTTATTTCCTTTTCTCCTTGAAGGATAAAGCTGAGACTTGGTTTATCTCTCTACGCCCGAGATCCATCAACTCATGGAAAGAACTGTTAGAGTGATATACTAAAAGCCATAATTTTCTTGTTGGTTTGGATATGTTATAAACTTGGTTTTGCTATTTTAATGAGAATCTTTATGGGCAATGGTTGCATTATATTATTTATTTAAATATTGTGCATGTGTGTCTGTTATTCCATATAGTAGATGATTTGGTGTGTAGAGTATAGCTTACACACAGAAGATCATATCATCGGTTCTTGTGGAATATAAGTTTAATGGTTCACAGTCTTAGATGGAATTGGACAACCATCGGTAGGATTGTAGCACAAGTTTTAGTAGTTTATCTTAACTACAGAAAATGGTATAGTTTTAACTCGTTGTGCTAGTACACTTTGTGTGTATTGAATAGGACCAGTTTGGGTTAATTGTTTTTATACTGACTATATAAAACAATTTAAAATCCCATGGTTATTATGATTCCTTATGCTCTTAATCTTGAAATAATTAATAGACATATATATGTAGTGTTTGTTGTTTTGACTCATTATGAGTGAGATTCATTTATGGATCAATAATCTTCATGAATTGGATGACGACACTATATGTATGATGAATATCAATTATTAATGGAATCCACGTCCCGGTATAGGGATTGATGATAGCCCCTTGAGAAGCTTATAAGTTTTGATCATGTCAAACCCTGCAGGTGGATTATGTTAATCCGACATGTCAAATAAGTTAAGTGGTAGGCTCAAGGATTAAGAAGTCATTTAAATATAATTGTCAGTAATTTAATTTAAATGACGGTTATCTGTAATCTTAACGTGGGGAGAATAATAAGTATTTAATAACAAGGAGCTCGAAATTAATTTTGAGATAAGGACGGGAGTGCAATTATAATTCTTTAGTGGTGTGAATTATAATTTATGGAAGGAACTAATTCCTAGTAGAATTAGGATTCCAACTTTCCATAGGAAGCCCAAACTTATTTCTCCTTAAGGTCCCTATCGTAGCCTTATATATACGCCGGCCTAATCTCTTCTCAAAATAACAATAATTCTCATGAGTTAGGGTTTGTTCTATGGAGAGAGGAGAAAATCTTGGTGATACCGTAGCCCACACTCGGTGCAAGATTTGATGGCGGAAGGAATACGATAGAAGATCTTTAGGCTTTTCGGCACAGCAGTCGTAAATCAATCGTAACTTTTGATCCCACCGTTGGATCGGGCTGATTTTTGGATATGTGGTTCGGAACGCAAAGTGACTAATACGGAGCGGAAAATCAGGACGATCAGAGGTCGTTTCGGTGGCAAAAAAAATTAATTTTCGCAGCCCAGCGAGAATAAAAAAAAATCTGACCAAATCGCAATTTGATGCTTTCAAACCCTAGTCTCCTCATATGGATCCTCTACATGATCCACAAAGGTGAAATCCCTTTATTCTTATAGGGTTTTAACATAAGTTTTTTTTGTTCAATCTATACGCAATATCAAACGATCCTGTATTTATGTCTCCATCAATTGGTATCAGAGCGATTGGTTTTCTTTGATACTGCGTACGGATTGAACTAGCCATGTTGTCCAGTTAAATCTATTTATGCATGTTGTTGTTGGATAGAACGTAGAACTCGCTAACCCTTGTTTTGCAGTGTTCTTGTCCCGCTATTATGGTCACATAATTATGTTTTGTGTGATTGGATCCCACGATATTTTTATTCGTGGTTAATTTTAATGTGCATGATGATTTGGGTTTTATTCATGGTTGTAAATTAAATTTAGATCAGATTTGTGAACTCCTTAAAAGGAGGCATAGGATCTATGTAATTTTATTTACAGTTTAGATATAATAGTTTATGTGTGAACTTCTTAAATGGAGGCATAGGACCTTTGTATCTAAGATTGCAGTTTCTTTAACGAAGAACGTTGAAGAAGGCGTTTTCACCAAGGTTGATTCCCGACATAGTCAATGAAGTGGCGACGTAGGTCGTGACAGGTTTTTCAACAGACTAGGGATGATGAAGCTTGGACCATAATAGCAGGGATTTAATTATTCTTATTATTGAATGGTTTAATGCTTGTGTGATTGTGTGTTGGTCATATGTGTTTAATTATTAGGTTTCCTTATAATTTTGGACAACATGGATACATGACCATACCTAGATCACCTTTTATTTTATGTTTAGTTCTTGTCAAATTAAAAAAGGGTATATAAATATAAATTTTGCGTAATTGAAAAATATAAGTTTTTTTTAAAAAGCAGCAAAATAATTTTATTACACATGTCTTTTATATTTCATACCCTTGTATTTTAGTTGACTAGAATTTAATATAAAATTTTCTTAACCCTCAGAAAATAATGTTTTAAATACTAAGTGGGTGAGGGATTTTTTCACATAAAAATCCCACGGTCTCCATCATTGGTTTGTAAATGATGTAATTTATTCTTCGTGTGTGTTATAGTACTCACCTCCATATCGGAAAGAATAGATTGCGGAATCATTGTACAAATTTCACTGACTGATAATTTTAAATGATGTGATTTATTTTTCGTGTGGGTTTTAGTGCTCACCTCCATATCGGAGAGAATAAATTTCAGAATCATTGGACTAAATTAAATGATGGTATACACTTAGATATAAATAATAGTATGCTCTCCAACTGAGTCTCTACTATTATTTGTAGGACCAAAGGAAGTCGGCTATTTAAATTTTACTTGACAATAAAGGATTGTCTAAGATAGTATTTATTGCTTGACGATAAAGGATTGTCTAAATAGTAAAATTTAATAGGTTTACATCTGTCTAAGAAATAATGAATAATAGACGACCTCATTAACGGGGCATATTGTTTAAAGTCTTAGGCTGCTGGCGAACGCTTTTTGAAATGGTAGAGGGTACCATATTTAAAATATGTGTTCAAAGTTATTATTGTCCATTATAATTTGTATGTGATTCTCAAGTTTTAAAATGGCAAACTCTTTCAATCCACTTTTAATTATTCTCAACTAAAACAAATTGATTGGACCTAATTATATTGACTAAAAAGGGAACTTGAACATTGTGCTTACTGTTAAAGAGTACAAGTTTGTGCTCACTAAGTCTTTTCCAGCAGAACCTGGTAAGGGGGCGACCGATTAGGAAACTCAAGCTTGCCGGAGGTGAAAAAAGGCTGATGAGATGGTGTGGTTTTACATTCTGGCATTTTTGTCAAATGTGCTACAACATTAGCATTAGTCTTTTGCCACCGCCTACGACATAATGTTGAACCTCAAAGATATTTTTTGGAATCAGGATCATGCCGTAAGGTAGGTTTCGATGAAAGACCTTATGAACACGACTATAGCTAAAGGAACCCGAGTTAAAGATCTTGTTTTGAAGATGATCGGTCTTTTGAATGAACTAAGAGATCTTTGGGGCTGAAATCGATGGGAAAACTCAGGTCGATATCGTTCTCTAGTCGCTGCTGGATTTATTTAAGGGATTCCGACAGAATTACAACATGAATAAGCTTTATTCATTGTTGGAACTTCTTAAAGAATTCCAAGTAGTTGAGGAACTCCTTGGAAAGCTGGCTAGTACTCTAGTGGCTGAGAAAGCTTCAACTTTTATGCCCAAAAGCAAGAAAGGAAGAAGAAGAATGCATAAGCTGCAGTCCGACAAGGAGCAGTGCGTGCAGCAGTCGCTGAACCTCTAGGAGGAGTGAAAAAGCCTATGGGCCAGTGTTTTCACTGTCAGTAGAAAGTGCATTTGAAGAAAGATTGTCCTTGTTTCCTAAACCGTTATAACAACACATGTAAATTTCATCTATTTGTTGTTGTATCTTGTTTAGTGGTCCGATCTACCAGTACCTGGTGTGTAGATTCGGGAGCCACTAATCATGTCTGCAATACTTTGCAAGGGTTCCAGGAAACCAGACAACTTAAAAATAGAGAAAATTTACATATGGGCAGTTACGAATGTGACAACAGTTGCAGTAGAAGATATTTTATCTTCAGTTTAGTCAGAATAGGATATTAATGATTAAGTAATGTCTATATGTATCTTCCAATAGAAAGAATTTGATTTCTATTTCTAGATTGGTTGAGGACAAATATTTTATTTATTTTAATGATAAATCAGTTATCATTAGAAAAAAATAAATAGTTTGTTTGTTCTGGTACATTAGTGATTGATCTTTATATTATTAAATCCTGACTTGTTAGTACTACAACTGAGTGAATTGAATAGCATTAATAGTTTACCAATTAGGAGAAAGGAACCTTCAAAATGAACCAAATGTATTTTTTGGCATTTACGCCTCGGTCATATTAATCTAAAAAGAATTCAAAAACTGGTCGAAAATGGGCCATTAGGTTCATTGGAAATGGAGGCACTTCCAGTTTGTGAATCCTGTTTAGATAGTAAAATGACTAAGAGATCATTCTCGGCAAAAGGCTATAGCGCTAAAGAATAGTTAAAACTGGTTCACTCTGATTTGTATTGTCACATGAATGTCCAGACTAGAGGAGGCTTTGAGTATTCATCACATTTGTAGATGATTATTTAAAGTATATATACATTTACTTAATGCGACGTAAGTCTGAAGTCTTTGAAAAATTCAAAGAATTCAAGACAGAAACGGAGAAGCATCTAGGAAAATGTATCAAGGCACTACGATCAGATCGTGGTGGTGAATACCTCTTGGGATAGTTCAAGGAATACTTATTAGAGAATGGGATTGCATCCCAGTTGTCTGCACCGAGGATGCCACAGCATGATGGTGTAGCAGAAAGAAGAATAAGACTCTTATAGAAATGGTAAGATCTATGACGAGTTATTCAGACCTACCTGATTCTTTTTGGGGATATGCTTTAGAAATAGCTGTATATATTCTGAACTTGGTACCATCAAAGTCAGTACCTACTATACCCTTAGAATTGCGAGCTGGGCGTAAGCCTAGTCTGCGGCATATTCGGGTATGGGGTAGTCCAGCACATGTGCTGAAAGGTAATGCGGATTTGTTGGAATCAAGAATAGAACTGTATTTCTTTGTTACGTATCCAAAATGAATTAATGGTGGTTTATTTTATAATCCTTGAGAATTTAAGGTTATTGTTATCAATGCCAGATTCTTAGAAGAGGATTATATCATAGACCATAAGCCCAGAAGTAATGTTGTTGTAGTGGAAATAAGAGGAGAGAAAAACAGGGCACAATTCATCTATACCTTTAGTACAAGAGGAAATACCACAGTAAATGGATATTGACATTCCATTACCTAGTCGTAGTGGGAGGATTGCCGATACTTGTGCACATCTTGAACAAATCACTAATACGTAGGTTCTTGAACCAGCACAACGTGTGGATAGTGAAGTAGTATGTTCAATATTTGCACAATGTACACAAATACAAGTAGTGCCTCGTCATAGTGGGAGGGTTGTTCGTCAACCTGATCGTTTTATGTTCTTGGGAGAGTCTTGTGACAAGGTCCCTGATGAATAAGAAACGAACCATTTTTAACTACAATGAAGTACTTCAAGATAAAGATACAGAAAATGGAAAAGGGTTATGAAATCTGAAATGGAGTCCGTGTACTCTAACAAAGTCTGGGATCTTATAAAACCACCCGAAGGGATAAAACCTATCGGATGCAAGTGGGTATATAAGAGATAGAGAGGATTAGACGGGCTTAAATCAAGGCTTGTTGCTAAAAGGGATCACTCAGAAAGAAGGGGATCGATTATGATGAATCCTTTTTGCCGGTAGCCATGCCATAGTCTATTCAGATTCTCTTATCCATTGCAGCCCATCTTAATTACGAGATTTGGCAAGTGGATGTCAAGACAGGTTTCCTTAATGGAAGTCTTGATAAAAGCATTTATATGATGCAACCAGAAGGATTCATAGCAAAGGGCCAAGAGCATATATTGTGCAAACTCAAGAAGCCCATTTATGGGCTTAAGCAAGTGTCTAGATCTTGGAACATCTGTTTTGAACATGCAATCAAATTTTTTGATTTTGATCAATACTCGGACGAGTCTTGTGTGTACAAAAGGCGCAATGGAAGCGCGGTGTTATTCCTCGATACAATTCTTGCTAGATTTAGCATACAGGATTCCAAGAAAGGGTTTCTCCCTTTTAGGCATGGAATCACTTTATCCAAGATCAGTGTTATAAGACACATGATGAGGGCAGTTCCTTATACTTCGGTAGTAAGAAGCCTCATGTATGCTATATTGTGTACTAGACCAGACATCTGCTTTACCGTTGGTATGGTTAGCAAATATCAGTCTAATCCAGGAAAAGAGCACTGAACTGCGGTAAAACATATACTTAAGTACCTTAAAAGGACTCGAGTTTTTATGTTGGTTTACCAAGCAAACAGTCGTACCTGTTGGATACACAGACCAGAATTTTTAGTCAAATGTTAGGATTTCAGAAAGTCAACTTTAGGTTATGTGTTTACTTTAGGAGGTGGAGTCATTAGTTAGAGGAGTATCAAGCAGTCAAGCATTGCTGACTCCACCATGAAAGCTGAATATGTGGCTGCTTTAGAAGCAGCTAAGGCAGTGGTTTGGCTCAGGAAACTTCCATATGAATCTAGATGTGGCACATTAAGTGTTATAAGCTATTTCACTTTATTTTGATAATAGTGAAACGGATGCGAACTCGAAAGAGCCAATGATTCAAAAGAAGGGAAAGCACATAGAGTGTTCACGTTGAGGGAATGGGAGTGAGATGCAAAGTTGCATGGCTTTGAGTCTAAGTGGGAGATTGTTAGAGTGATATACTAAAAGCCATAATTTTCTTGTTGGTTTGGATATGTTATAAACTTGGTTTTGCTATTTTAATGAGAATCTTTATGGGCAATGGTTGCATTATATTATTTATTTAAATATTGTGCATGCGTGTCTGTTATTCCATATAATAGATGATTTGGTGTGTAGAGTATAGCTTACACACAGAAGATCATATCATCGGTTCTTGTGGAATATAAGTTTAATGGTTCACAGTCTTAGATGGAATTGGACAACCATCGGTAGGATTGTAGCACAAGTTTTAGTAGTTTATCTTAACTACAGAAAACGGTATAGTTTTAACTCGTTGTGCTAGTACACTTTGTGTGTATTGAATAGGACCAGTTTGGGTTAATTGTTTTTATACTGACTATATAAAACAATTTAAAATCCCATGGTTATTATGATTACTTATGCTCTTAATCTTGAAATAATTAATAGACATATATATGTAGTGTTTGTTGTTTTGACTCATTATGAGTGAGATTCATTTATGGATCAATAATCTTCATGAATTGGATGACGACACTATATGTATGATGAATATCAATTATTAATGGAATCCACGTCCCGGTATAGGGATTGATGATAGCCCCTTGAGAAGCTTATAAGTTTTGATCATGTCAAACCCTGCAGGTGGATTATGTTAATCCGACATGTCAAATAAGTTAAGTGGTAGGCTCAAGGATTAAGAAGTCATTTAAATATAATTGTCAGTAATTTAATTTAAATGACGGTTATCTGTAATCTTAACGTGGGGAGAATAATAAGTATTTAATAACAAGGAGCTCGAAATTAATTTTGAGATAAGGACGGGAGTGCAATTATAATTCTTTAGTGGTGTGAATTATAATTTATGGAAGGAACTAATTCCTAGTAGAATTAGGATTCCAACTTTCCATAGGAAGCCCAAACTTATTTCTCCTTAAGGTCCCTATCGTAGCCTTATATATACGCCGGCCTAATCTCTTCTCAAAATAACAATAATTCTCATGAGTTAGGGTTTGTTCTATGGAGAGAGGAGAAAATTTTGGTGATACCGTAGCCCACACTCGGTGCAAGATTTGATGGCGGAAGGAATACGATAGAAGATCTTTAGGCTTTTCGGCACAGCAGTCGTAAATCAATCGTAACTTTTGATCCCACCGTTGGATCGGGCTGATTTTTGGATATGTGGTTCGGAACGCAAAGTGACTATTATGGCGCGGAAAATCAGGACGATCAGAGGTCGTTTCGGTGGCGAAAAAAATTAATTTTCGCAGCCCAGCGAGAATAAAAAAAAATCTGACCAAATCGCAATTTGATGCTTTCAAACCCTAGTCTCCTCATATGGATCCTCTACATGATCCACAAAGGTGAAATCCCTTTATTCTTATAGGGTTTTAACATAAGTTTTTTTTGTTCAATCTATACGCAATATCAAACGATCCTGTATTTATGTCTCCATCAAGAACATCAAGAACAATTTCTCAAAAAATTCTTTCCTTTACATCTTACTTCCAACTTGAAGAACACGATTCAAAACTTCTCCCAGAAGGATGATGAAACATACTTCCAGTGTTAGGAGCACTTCTGTAACACCCGGTATTTATATTATTGTAATTAAGAGCTAATTTACTTGCTTTGTGTGGGAAAGAGTTGTAAATGATGGAAATGTATGCGAAATTTTTCATGTTCCCGCGTAAAAACCGATATCGTCGACCAAACTTGCAAAATTCCTTTTAACTCCTTTTTAAGTGAATCCAAAGCCATATGTTAGATATTAAGCTATATTTTAATATAAATTTTTGATCCACAGTAGGCACCTGTTGTGGAAAAACAGGCACCTGTTAGAAGGCAATCCTTAGGAAAATTTCTCTCGTAATTAAACAACATCCTGTTTTGGAAAAATAGGGGCCTGTTGGGGGCTGACAAGCGCCTGTTTCTATGTCGGTTTAAGTGTTTTAAAGGGGTTCTAGAGCCTTCATTTTTCATTTTTTTCACCCACAGCCATCATCTTTGAGAGCTCATCTTCCTCTCTCTAGAATTTTCATAAAATCCAGATTTCGAATCTCGATTCAGTTTAAAGGAAAGTTCTTCTATGCGTCAAAAGGAACGAGGTGACGTAGGAATTTCAAGGTTTCATCAGACCCAGCTCCGATAATCCTCTTTTTTCCTTTCTTTCAGCTTGAATCTTCAAGGTAGGGGTTTATTTGTTTTCAAAACCTGATGTATGATTTTATTCTCCGAAAACTATTATGCTTTTTCCATATTTGTTTTAAAACATGCTATATTATACTTGTTAAGATTTATATTCCATGATTTATAAGTTTTATAAGTGTGTTGTGAAGCAATATATGCCATTTATACTATATATGCCTAAATTATGATATTCCATAGATGTATGTGAAAGAGATATGTCCTAGGACTATTCATAGATTATGATTTGTACTTGGATATTTTATGCTTATTGTTATTTATAAAGTTTATTTATTATACTTTATATTCTCTTGTAAATAATATATATTAATACTAGTTCATCAAGTACGTGACTTGATTGTGGGATGCTAGTAATGTTATAATAATATTATTTAGATGTCCCTAATCATATGTCAATAACCTAGGATCACATTGATATAATGATTAGAGTATGGGTCAACTGATGATTATGTTCCACAAGTCATGGATATGGAAATATCAAGCTGAACATACTGATACTTGTTAGGGAACAAGGTATTGGACTGACCCGCTTTGGGGACACTGTGAGGAGTGTTACATAATGTCATCAGTGATGTTCCCCATTTGTGATATCGTATTATCCTTAGACCTGAGATCGCCATGGTTACCAACATAGGGATTAGCATGTCAGGCATTATCAAACGTTGCTCTTGATCGAGTAATTATAAAGATGATGACCGAGCATACTATGAACTATGTAGAGGTATGTGGTTGATCAAGATGGGATTTGTCACTCTCGTATATTGAGAGAGATATCGTTGGGCCCCTTGATAAGTGTAATTAATATTTGCATGGCCATGCACAAATGAGATGTCATTTGTTTTAGATTAATTATACTTAGAGATCAAGAAATAAAGATTGAACTATACAAGAATGACACTTGCCTAGTCTTGTGTTCAATCTAGATATCGATTGACAAAAGGAGTTAATATTTGGAATATCAATTTAAGGTTGTGTCGTTTTTGACCTTTATACCCTTTGGATAATAGTAATGTTTTACTAGAGACCGCTTACTATTCGTATAATAAAATGGGCTTTTATTTATACTGCCAAAGAGTGTAAAACCTACAGGGTCGCACACCAAAACGAGTTGGATCAAAACGAATTAAAACGGGCCAAGTTGGACTTGGGCCCAGTTCGTTTGTTGCTTAGGGTTCTCACTAGGGTTCTCTTATAAAAGGGAACCTTTATTCATCTTGGCCGTCAAGGAAACTCAGAGAGAGAACCCTAGAAGGCGCTAGTACACCAAGCAAGGATCTCATCCCGTTCGTGTGTGCATACCGTAGAGGCGTCGTAATTTCTACGCTAAGGACGACAACAACAGAAGGATTCGATCCATCCGGTTCGTTTTAGTAACATCAAATCACACATAAGGTATGTCTTCTATCGATTTTATTGAACAGCATAAATCCTAGGGTTTAAGATTAGTGCGTAAATTAGTGTATGCGATGCATGATTACTGCCCTAATTCCCTTCAGTATGAGTGTTACATGTTGTCAGAAATTGATTGTTGACAAGTAATATACATCATGGAATATGAATTGAGAATTGTTAAGGTGTATATGGCATAAATTGTTCCAAGTATTCATTTTGTAGTCTGAATTACATGTTATGCATTGAATTGCATTTATTATCGTGTCAACCAGAGTCTTGGCAATTCACTTGGCAAGTATGGAGTATTCTGTGGGTATATGGCGTGAAAATTGTCCCTTGGGAGGACTATATCTTGTATTTACGATGTGGAGAGCCTAAATTATCTATTGTTGATTTGGAGAGCTTTTGTATCTCAAAATCGGATTCTTGATATGAATATATATTGCTTGTCAGGATGGAAAATAGGTAAGGCCCGGTGCCCTTGGGTTAAAAATCCCTAAACCCCTAGGGGAACAATGTTTGGCCGCCTATAAGTCAACAGTGAGGAGTCCAGGAACCTAGGCGATGGGTAAGGCACTATGGATTCGATTTATATCTATGTTTGTACGGATTGGGGACGGGTAGTCCTATTTCTATTGTTGTGTTGGCAATGCATTCTCTTGAGGTGACGAAGGCATTCTCTTATCCACAGTTTGGATTCTTAATGGCACGGTAATGGTTGACACGAGAGGTAACCTACATACCATGTTCATGCACTGTTTATTATAAATATGGTTTTTCTTTGTATTGCTAGTTAAAACACTATTTGATAAGGAACATCGAAATTTGTTTTAAAATATCCCTCATTTATTTTCCCCTATTAAGCTGTGAGCTCACCCCGTTTTATAAAACATTATAGGTACCCGAGAGTCCAATAGAGATAAAAGGCGACGGGATCGGGAACAAATTAGAAATCTATGTTTTGTTATGTCTGTGTTATCATGGGAAGCCACGGCTATCCCATAATATTGTATAATCTTAGAATTCATGATATGTTTATGTATCTAACTTTTATCATATAACTCCTTACATGACTTAGAATATTCCAATGATGCGTATCATATGAATTGTACTTTTGTTGCTTGTTAACATTTGCTGTAAAAACATTATGCTTGTTTGACATGTGTTATGTGTTCTCTGGTTTTTGTATTTATCTTAACACCTATTTTAGTCAATTTAAGATGGGTAAATAGCATTCTAGGTCTTAATTACGAGTGTTATCCCGATAATTAAGGCGGAGGTGTTACAACTTCAAAGATCTTCCTAATTCTTGTCCATATCACGGTTATGAAAAGTAGAGAATCATCAGTTTCTTTTATGATGGTCTAGTTCCCTCCACTCGTCAGTTTGTTGAATCTATGTGCAATGGACAATTCTTAGGAAATAGTCCTATAGATGCTGAAGGATATCTCGAATGACTTTCTGAAGTTTCTCAGGAATAGGAACCAAGTGCTAAAACATGTACAGCTAGAGCAAAGGTAGCACCAGCTGGTGTGTACCAACTAAAGGCTCAATTAGCTTCTAGTTATTGCCTAAAACTGAAAATTGCATGTAAATTCAGTTTAAGCATCAAAAAAAGGCATGGCATTGTATTTCTATATTACTAAGCCATTTTGCAATCCTAAAGTGGTTAAGCAACTGAGGTTGTATGCAAGATAGAAGGTTGAAAGTGGAAAAATGCAAGAAGAAGGCCCGAAAAAGAAGTCAACATCCATTTTGAGGCGAGAAAAACTTCGCAAACTACCCCCAAAGCACTACTAAAAAGAGAATAGCAAGTCCCCAAGAATGAATGAAGTGAGTGCAAGTGTCCAAGAGTGATTCCAAAAGGAAAGAAGCTCAATTGAATCAATTCCGAAAGTTTTTGAGCAAAACAGAGAACTACCGTAAAAAGCCCGAAGTTGTAACTGATAAAAGTTTTTCTACATTGAGAATTTGAAGAAATCTCCAAAAATAAAAGTTGTAGAGCTTTAAAATACCTACGCGTAGGCAAAAACAATGCAACAATCGAAGTTCAGAGAAAAAAGTCAGAAGCAAAATAAAAAGCAGCCAAAAGAAAAACAAAAACAAATAAAAATCATGAGGATCGATCCCCACTCCCTTTTTTGGCCTATTTTCCGTTTTCTGCTCTTTTCGGCCCATTTTTTCAAGGATTATTAAACCCATGACCAGAGAAACTTGTGTACTATATAAAGGGTCATATATCTCATATTTTAGGGTACACAATTTAGAATCGATTAACAAAGAGGTAGAGAGCACCGTAACTTTCTTGGGAGCTTTTGCGCTTATCTGACGATCAAACCTTGAGAGTTTCTTTCTTTCTTTCTTTCTTCAAAAAAATTGTTAGGTTAGTTTATTTATGTTATTTTGAGGCTGGAATATCAGTATATTCAACATTTATTCATCATTCAATCTAGTTATCAATTCAAGTTTCAATCGCGTGCCGGGTAAACCATAGTTTTCTGTTTTATTTTAATTTAGTTGCTTTTGATTATTAGTTTGCTTTTCTATTCATAGATTATTTGTTTTAGATCATATATATTCTGGAATCAACCTTTAACCCTCGTTTTAAGGGCAGGTTATAGGGTTTATAGGTCTGTTTTGTTAGTTTTTCGGTTTTTCGTCGATTAATGCTTGATTCTCGCTTTATATTTAAATAGTTTATCGTTATTATTTTCTATTGATGTATGATTCATTGTTAATCATTAATATAATTGTTCATAATTTTTAAGGTTTTAGTCAATTTTGTTCAGTTTTTGTCAGTTTTGAGTTTGTTTACGGTTTTAGTAGTACAATTTTCGTTTTAAATCGGAATCGAGAAATTCCAAAGGCAAATGTTTTCAAATATAATTCTAAATTATTAGGTATTTTTATACTTTATTTCATGATTTATAAGCTTGTTTTCATGTTTGCTTTGATTATGGCTAGCTAACTCGTTAGTTAGGGGTCCGTAGTGAAAGATGCGTGATTAACCTTGAATGTAATCCAATTTAGGTTTGAATATGATTTCTTAATTAGTTATAGATCACTTACTTAATGTATGAATGATTTCTTATCTTTGAATTTGTTAAAAACATGTTTCCATAAGTTAGTTCAAAAATTCCATTTGATTAAGAACCGTAAAAACGTTGATTCATGGATTTTTGCACCAGAACCCTAACATGGATGATTTGAGTACAGTATTTATCCTCTAATTAGTTGGGTTAGTTTATTCAGTGAATTTTCTAATTTGGTGCTGTTTTGGTATTTACTCACGTAAGTGCCGAAAAAGTGCCTATTTTGACTTTCGGCATTCTTTTCAAGTTGGATTTGCTTTGAATCACGTTTAAACTTATTCAAAACTTCTAAGAGTGTTAAGATATTGATTTTTGAGAATTTTAATCAACTTGGATCATTTTTATCACGCACTATTAATACTAGGTTCTACATTTCACTTATTCAAAGTCAAAAAGTTTCACTGTCGAATTATGTTGCTCAAAGCTAGTCTATATAGTATTTATCAAGCATGAGCACTCATATACTTGTAGTAGAAATATAATTGGATGGTTGGAGAGTTTAAGAGTTGAATCTTAGTGAAAAATCTTGTTTAAACTTAGATTTGGATTACTCGATTGGATTAGTTTCGTACTTCTAACTACGAATACCCCTAACGTTTGTTTTTCGTTGATATAAGTTCATTTAATATTATGTTTATTTAATTACTATGTTATTTTATTTACTTTATTTATTTTTAGTTTATTTGCATGCTTCCTTAGTTCATTTAGGAAGCCTTTTTGGTAGATAACTTGCCCTTGTGGATTCCCTTTACTTTTGCACCCTAGGTTTAGATTTGCCTTTAGTTTTAGGTTAGTTAATTAGTAGTTTAATTTTGTTTCAATTTCTTTCCTTATTCCCCGATTATATCATCTTTTCTTTTCTTTTCTTGTCTTTCCTCTGAGAGAGATAGTTAGAAGAAATAGATAACTTACCTTCCCTATGGTTGGACCTTGGACTTCCTCAAGTAGAATATAACTTGACCGCCTGTAGTTGGATGTAATACTTCGCACCATTTGCGTGCACAATTTATGCAAGATATAAACAGTTGTATTTATTTAAGCATTTATAAACATATAAATTACATGAAACAAAATAAAAAAAATTTAAGTAAAATAAATGAAAAATTACCTGAAAAGCCTCGGCCTTGAAGTGGTTGAATAACCACTCCCACTAGTTCGGGCGATGTATGAATTCCACTGGAATGGGAGCATCGCCGTATGTTTGCCAGTTCTTGTGGATCTTGTACTTCCAATCTTAGAAGCGATCCGCAACCTTTTTTTGTATCCACATGACAATCACCTTATTCACATGATCGATGTCATAACTTTCCTGTAAACCAAACAAGAAGAAACATTAGTACAAATAAAAATAAAATTTAGTAAGACAAAAAAAAAGTTAACTAGAATAAAAAACAAGAACATATTGACAGGTAGTCAAAGAGTATCGTCTACTCCGATAAAGGCATGTCCCCAAATTTCGGGTAAAACATTGGCGCTCAATCTTTTATGAACGCTGACATGTCACTGACGAGTCGGGAACGAACCTCCTTTAGTGGCCCAAAAATTGCAAGATAGTACGTCACACGGGACATTTCGGATGTACGGACGATCATCGCCGTCTTCTTCTCGGTGACAACTCCTCTCTTCTTGTTACTAGAGGAAGCCTGCGTACCTACAGATAAAAGTACATAAATTAATCAGTCAATCACAAAAAATAGATAAGAATTGCGATATATAATTAAAGAGATCTAAGGGTACTACCTGATATATTGACCTCCGCTATAGCATGCCTGGAGCGAATGCTGCGTACAAGGAGGCCGGCACCAGTGGTAGTACTCGCGGTGCTACCGATGGTCGATTGTGTAAACGGGCTAGGGATCACTGGCGGCAACGCCGGTGACTGAGATGGCTAGGTGGAGGGCGACTTGGCAGAGGGCTGGGCAGAGGGTTGGGAGACCACACACTCTAATAAGGCGCGCTGCAGCTCATCGTACTACACCTATGGCCGCAACTTCTTCCTAGTCGCAGACGCTCTCGGAGGCATTCTGATTTGAATCTCAATTTCAATTTTAGTTTCAATTTCAATTTTAAATTTAGTTGAATTGAATTTGAAGTTTAATGTTTCAATTGAGATTCAATCGCGAGCAACAATATCGCAACTTGAATCTCAATTAAAACCCTAAATTTCAATTTCAATTCAATTTGAGCAAAACTGAAATTGGAATTGAAATTGAAGTTTAGGGTTGAAATGGAGATTCAATTGCTAAAATTAAATCTCAAATTGAACCCTAAACTTCAATTTCAATTTCAATTTCAATTTATGTTTTGCCCTAATTCAAATTCAAGTTTAGGGTTTCAATTGAGATTCAATCGCGAGCAACAATATCACGAATTGAATCTCAATTGAAACCCTTCAACATACATACAAATATTCAACATGCATATAAATGCACAACTTCAATTCCAATTGACATTCAATCGCGACCAACAAAATCGCAACTTGAATCTCAATTGAAACCCTTTAACATGCATATAAATACACAACTTCAATTTCAATTGAGATTCAATCGCGAGCAATAATATCAGGGCTTGAATCTCAATTGAAACCCTAATTTCAATTCAATTCAAGTTCAATGCCAATTTAATTTGATTCAATCTGATTTACACGTAGATTAAAACTCATTTGATCTCTTTGGTAATGATTGTAAGAATCTGAAAAAATTAGAACTACTTACTTGAATCGAATGGAGTAAAGAAAGAGGCAAAGAGAAATGCACTAAGCACCTGCAGCTATACCACCATGTCACACACCATTCCCATCACCAGCACAATACGAAATAGTAAGAAACACAATTATTAAGGCAAAGTTTTATTTAGCACCACAACAATAATTTATTGAGCCAAACTGTTTCTTTTAATTAGCATGCAGAGCAATACTTCAATTATTCATAGTTCCAAATCATGCCACTTTAGAGTTCTACAATCTACAACTAAATGAGCACCTTAGAGTTCTTTCGCTAAAGGTTAAAGTCAGAAAATGAGCAAGTAAGACCTTCATTAATGCATGTAAGTAAGAATGAAATGAAATTTTTTTTTTATTAATAAAACGCGGAGTGTATTTGTATATATTGATTTTCAAGTGAACCTTTAAAAGCAAACTCGAAAAGGAAAAAATGCTCTCTCAATATCATATAGTTATATCTCAAAATAGAAAATCACTAATTAACAGTAACAATACTTTGGGGGAACGTATGCTAATTGGTCACTCTAGACGAGAGTTGAAAAGATTTAGATCATTAATTTAAAAAATAAAAACTCAGATTTTAACTCTATCTTCTATTTAGATGAATTTTTGCCATAGGGGTAAACTTGAACCATTTATTGTTCGCATCTAAAGAAGGAGAGAGGAAAAGGGAGAAGAGAGGCCGATGTCTAATCAAAGTTACCATATATAGATGCGAAAGAGGATGAGTTTAGACCAAATTATTACCTCCAAATCCGTTAATGATCAAACCATAGAGACTGTGTATGCATGTGTGTTGAACCCATATATATGTGTGTGTATATAAATGGGAATCTCGAGGGTGGTGATCTAGATGTAAAGGCATCTCATCCCATCCCATCCAAACCATGAAGAAATTATTGAAGTAGTGCCCTTGTATGTATCACGTAATAAATCAAATTTTATAGTAATAAATATATATTTTATATTAGGGCATAGTTTATCTTTGAGTATATATAAATGAGTTATATATATGCAATGCATGCGCGATATATCAAACAGTCTCTAGTTAGTATATATATATATATATTACTACTCCGATGATGATCAAACTCAATCTTCAATTCCCATATTAATTAATGTTCAAAAATCTCACACCCTCGGCTACCAATTAAATAACAATAAGCTAGCTAGCTGGGGAGCAGTTGGAAAGAGGTAGATGTTAGGAAATTAGGGCAGTAATCATGCATCGCATACACTAATTTACGCACTAATCATTGAATCCTATGATCTATGCAGTTCAATAAGATCGACAGATGACATACCTTAATCGAGATTTGATGTCAATGAAACGAACAGGATGGATCTGATCCTTCTGTTGTTGTCGTCCTTAGCGTAGAAAACACGACGCCTCTACGGTATGCACACACGAACGAGATGAGATCTTGCTTGGTGTACTAGCGCCCTCTAGGGTTCTCTCTGTTATTTCGAATTTTCTTGCCTCTCTCAATTTCGTTGACGGCCAAGAAGAACAAAGGTTCCCTTTTATAAGGGAACCCTAGTGAGAACCCTAAGCAACAAACGAACTGGGCCCAAGTCCAACTTGGCCCGTTTTAATTCGTTTTGATCCAACTCGTTTTGGTGTGCGACCCTGTAGGTTTTACACTCTTTGGCCGTACAATTAAAACCCGTTTTATTATACGAACAGTAAGCGGTTTCTAGTAAAACATTACTATTATCCAAAGGGTATAAAGGTCAAAAACGACACAACCTTAAATTGATATTTCACACATTAACTCCTTTTGTCAATCGATATCTAGATTGAACACAAGACTAGGCAAGTGTCATTCTTGTATAGTTCAATCTTTATTTCTTGATCTCTAAGTATAATTAATCCAAAACAAATGACATCTCATTTGTGCATGGCCATGCAAATATTAATTACACTTATCAAGGGGCCCAACGATATCTCTCTCAATATATGAGAGTGACAAATCCCATCTTGATCAACCACATACCTCTACATAGTTCATAGTATGCTCGGTCATCATCTTTATAATTACTCGGTCAAGAGCAACGTTTGATAATGCCTGACATGCTAATCCCTATGTTGGTAACCATGGCGATCTCAGGTCTAAGGATAATACGATATCACAAATGGGGAACATCACTGATGACATTATGTAACACTCCTCGCAGTGTCCCCAAAGCGGGTCAGTCCAATACTTTGTTCCCTAACAAGTATCAGTATGTTCAGCTTGATATCTCCATATCCATGACTTGTGGAACATAGTCATCAGCTGACCCATACTCTAATCATTATATCAACGTGATCCTAGGTTATTGATACATGATTAGGGACATCTAAACAATATTATTATTACATTACTAGCATCCCACAATCTAGTCACGTACTTGATGAACTAGTATTAATAAATATTATTTACAAGAGATTATAAAGTAAAATAAATAAACTTTATTAATAAAAATAAGCATAAGATATCCAAGTACAAATCATAATCTATGAATAGTCCTAGGACATATCTCTTTCAGTCTCCCACTTGTACTAGGACCATTCATTCATAAAACGAATGCCTAATGCACTAAAATGACGATCATGTTTAGTTTGAGAAAGTGGCTTAGTCAAAGGATCAGCTACATTCTCGTCTGTGGGAACCTTGCATATCTTCACATCACCATTACTGATAAACTCACGAATGAGGTGATAACGTCTCTGAATATGTTTGGATTTTTGGTGCGACCTTGGCTCTTTAGCCTGAGCAATAGCTCCATTGTTGTCACAATACAAATCCACTGGATTGGTGCTACTAGGAATGACACCAAGTTCAGTGATAAACTTCTTTACCCATACTGCTTCCTTTGCTGCTTCTGAAGCAGCAACATATTCAGCTTCTGTTGTAGAATCAGCAACTGTGGCTTGCTTAGAACTCTTCCAACTCACAGCTCCACCATTGAGACAAAACACAAAACCGGATTGTGATCTGAAATCATCCTTATCTGATTGAAAACCAGAATCCGTGTACCCATTTACAACCAACTCTTCTTCCCCACCATAAATCAAGAATATATCCCTAGTTCTTCTTAAGTACTTGAGGATATTCTTGACAGCGGTCCAGTGACTCTCACCTGGATCTGACTGGTATCTGCTAGTCACGCTCAATGCGCATGCTACATCGGGACGAGTACACAACATAGCGTACATGATAGAACCTATAGCCGAAGCATACGGGATTCTACTCATGCGATCTCGCTCATCTTGTGTCTGAGGACACTGAGTCTTGCTTAGTGTTGTGCCATGTGTCATTGGCAAGAACCCTCTTTTAGAGTCTTGCATGTTGAACCTACGTAAAACTTTGTCAAGGTAATTACTTTGACTCAGTCCTATTAGTTTTCTTGATCTATCTCTATAGATCTTGATCCCTAATATGTAGGCTGCCTCGCCCAAATCTTTCATTGAGAAACATTTTCCAAGCCAGGTCTTGACAGACTCAAGCATAGGAATATCATTCCCAATGAGTAGTATGTCATCTACATACAATACCAGAAAGACTATCGCGCTCCCACTAGTTTTCTTGTATACACAAGGTTCTTCTTCGTTCTTTCTAAAATCAAACTTTTTGATAGTTTCATCGAAACGAAGATTCCAGCTCCGAGATGCTTGCTTAAGACCATATATGGATCTCTTAAGCTTGCATACCTTGTTAGCATTTCTTGGATCAACAAAACCTTCAGGTTGTGTCATGTACACATCCTCTTCTAGGTATCCATTAAGGAAAGCAGTTTTGACATCCATTTGCCATATTTCATAGTCATAATATGCGGCAATGCTTAAAAGGATCCGGATTGATTTAAACATGGCAACTGGCGAAAAGGATTCATCATAGTCAATACCATGGATTTGTCGATATCCTTTTGCAACCAATCGAGCTTTATAGACATCGATCTTGCCATCTTTATCAATCTTGATTTTGAAAACCCATTTGCAACCTATGGCTCTACAGCCATTTGGCATGTCAACCAAGTCCCATACTTGATTGTCATCCATGGATTTCATTTCGGATTTCATGGCTTCTAGCCATTTCTCGGAACTAGAGCTCTCCATTGCTTCTTTGAAAGTCGAGGGCTCATTGTTGTCTAACAACACTATGTCTTGCTCATCTGAGACGAAAAGTGATAATCTCTCAGGTTCGCGACGTGGCCTACTTGACCTTCGTAAGACTGTAACTTCTTCAGGAGTTTCTGCAACTATTTGCATACTTTGTTGAGGCTCTTCATTAAGATTACTATCATCTCGAATTTCTTCTAGATGTATAGTGCTCCCACTGTTTTCTTTGGAAAGAAACTCTCTTTCTAAGAAAACTCCATTCCGAGCTACAAACACTTTGTTCTCAGTTGGATTATAAAAATAATATCCTTTTGTTTCCTTAGGATATCCTACGAAGAAGCATTTATCAGATTTGGGTTCCAATTTAGTTGTGATTAGTCGTCTGACGAAAACGTCACAACCCCAAATCTTTAGAAAATACAGACTTGGAACCTTTCCAGTCCATAACTCGTAAGGTGTCTTTTCTACAGCCTTAGATGGAGATCTATTTAGTGTGAACGCTGCGGTTTCAAGAGCATATCCCCAAAATGATATTGGAAGAGATGTCTGACTCATCATTGATCGAACCATGTCTAACAGTGTTCGGTTTCTCCTTTCAGATACACCATTCCATTGTGGTGCTCCTGGTGGAGTAAGTTGTGAAACAATTCCACAACTCTTAAGATGATCAATGAATTCTTGGCTTAAGTATTCTCCTCCTCGATCTGATCGAAGAGCTTTAATAGTCTTGCCAAGTTGATTTTGTACCTCATTTTGAAATTCTTTGAACTTTTCAAAAGATTCCGATTTATGTTTTATCAAGTAAACATAACCATACCTACTGAAATCATCAGTAAATGTGATGAAGTACTGATATCCTCCTCTGGCAGTTGTGTTTAGTGGTCCACATACATCAGTATGAATGAGGGCCAAAAGATCACTTGCCCTATCATTGTTTCCATTGAAAGGGCTCTTGGTCATCTTTCCCAGTAAACAAGATTCACATCGTTCAAAAGACTGAAAATCAAATGAATTTAGAAGACCATCTTTATGGAGCTTCAACATGCGTTTCTCATTTATATGGCCTAAACGACAATGCCATAAATAAGTAGGATTCGAATCATCAGACTTGATTCTCTTGTTATTTACGTTATAAACAGGTATTTCAAGATTTAGAATATAAAGACCATCCAATAATTGTCCAATACCATATTGCATATTATTCAAAGAAAATGAACAACGTTTGTCCTTAAAATTGAATTCAAAACCTTCTTCGTCTAACAAAGAAATAGAAATAATGTTTCTGCTAAAAGCAGGCACATAGTAACAATTATTTAATTCTAAAATTAATCCTGAAGGCAAAAGAATCTCAAATGTTCCTACAGCTAGAGCGGCAACTTTTGCTCGATTTCCAACGCGTAGGTCCACTTCTCCTTTAGCCAGCTTCCTACTCCTTTTGAGTCCCTGTACATTTGCACAAATGTGAGATGCACTACCAGTATCTAATACCCAAGAAGTAGAAGAAGCTGAAGTAACATTTACTTCTATAACGTAAGTACCTGAAGACGAAGGGGCTAGTCCCTTCTTTTTGTCGTCAAGGTATTTCTTGCAATTTCTCTTCCAATGACCCTTTTCATTGCAGTGAAAACATATCATTTCAGCTTGTGGATTAGGCTTGGGCTCAGAATCTTGCTTCTTGTTCTTCCAGTTCTTAACTGGAGCTTTACCTTTGCCTTTGGCATTGGACTTTCCTTTGCCATTTCCACCCTTCTTGAAACCCTTTCCCTTTTGAACCATCAGAACATTATTCTTACCTTTCTTAACAATATTCTGCTCAGCTGTTTTCAGCATCCCATGCATCTCAGTTAATGTCTTCTCCAAGCTGTGCATATTGAAGTTCATAATGAAACCATCATATGACTCAGGCAGCGACTGGAGAATGACATCAGTGGCCAGCTCTTGGCTAATAGTTGTCCCCAACCTTTCTAGGTGATCAATGTACCCAATCATTTTGAGTACATGAGGACTAACTGAGCCTCCCTCAGGAAGCTTGCAAGAAAACAAAGACTTAGTAGTCTCGAAGCGTTCGACTCGAGCTTGTTCCTGAAACAAACTCTTTAGTTCCTTAACCATGTCGAATGCATTCATGTTTTCAAACTGCTTCTGCAGATCAGCATTCATGCTAGCAAGCATGAGACATGAAACATCTAAATCATCATTCAGATGCTTCTGATATGCATCTTTCTGTGCACGAGGAGCATTAGCTGCTGGTTCTTCAGGAATAGCATTTTCGAGGACATAATCTTTCCTCTCCTGTTTGAGAACAATTCTCAGATTCCTAAACCAGTCTAGGAAGTTGGTTGTATTTAGTTTTTCCTTCTCAAGGACAGATCGCAACGAAAAAGCGGTTGTGTTATGGTTCGTCATCTATCTACAGCAAAATAACATATGCAAACATTTAATATGCTTATTTATAAAAAATTCCTACTATGTCTTACACACAATTGTCCCAATAGGACATAGTAGGTCCAAGATCCATATTACACAAGGTATTAAGAAAGCTTTGGCTTTTCACTTAAACTTTGTTAATTAGGTAAGCAACATTTGTTAATTACATCCTATGTAATTCTTGGTTTGTTGAGTTTTACATCTTATGTTTCGGCTTCTCAACACTTTGCCTCAAGGCCCAAAACCGTTTTGATGGCCCGTGAAATCAAACCAACACTTTTCTGATTTATGGATGTCCGACTTCCATACTATTAATTTATGATGATTTAAGATAACCCCGTTTTGGCAGGCGTCTTCTAAAATAATCATAAAATTAATAGTTATCAGTATTGGAAAGGCACAAATAATTTCATTTGTTCTAGGGACATAAATATGCAGTCTCACAATAATACAACAGAATATTTAAACATGCATCAACCAAAAATATGTGATATAGTATGGCCAGAGAAATAAAGCTACTAATTAACTATGCTCTCCCATCCTTTGTAGCTTTGGACATTCCAAAGTTCTTGGCTATCTTCTCTTGTGATGAGGGATCCTCCATCTTCTATGCGAGGTAATTATACAATCAATTGTACATCCTAATACAAGAGACTAGTAATTGAAACTAGTAATTGAAATTACATTGCAAAACAAAAAAAACGACACGCAGGCCGTATTTATATATTACAATAAAAACAAGACGACACGCAGGCCGTATTTAGTTTGGCCATACTATATCACTATAAATAATAACCCTACAAGTTAGTATTATCCCATAACACAACACATTGCATACTCATAAAAGGAAACATAAATTTAATCAATTATTAAATAAACAATTAGGGGTCGAGGGGCAACGCCCCCGCGGGGTTTGGGGCAGCGCCCCAACGGGGTCGAGGGGCAGCGCCCCCGCGGGGTTTGGGGCAGCGCCCCAACCGGGGTCCGGGGGGTGGACACCCCGGCTCGGTGTATGACCTGCAAGAGAATCATACTTCTGCCACCGTGGAAAATTTGAACGATTTCAAATTATTTCCTCCAGAAACGTGTCTGATCTTATCAGACAGATTCGTCTAGACTAATCACATTAATCTGCCCTATCTCGTTAATCAAATCAACGTGAACGAACCCGATAGCCGTGATCTCATCAAGTCTATCAGATTGCGTAAACCCTAAACGAACGATTCTGAAAAACGCTAAACATGATAATTGCGGAATTAAAATCACAACAGCATATGATGAACCCTAATTAAAAACGACTTAACAGAATCATGAACATGTCGATAACAGTCATACAATAATCACGTTTTTGACATATCAGATCTCTATTAATCAGATTATAAAGGGACATATCGTATATGTAAACTGATTAACGAAAACAGAAACATGCTACAGAAAACGATTAACCCATTAATCGATATTACTAAAACCTAGCATGATACTAAAATCCGAATATGAAATTAATCGAAATTGTAAACGAGAACAGATCTTCAAGTTATAAAACGATTATAATCATGATCGAAATTAAAGAACAGCAATAACCTTCCTCTGATACCACTGTTAGGAAATTAGGGCAGTAATCATGCATCGCATACACTAATTTACGCACTAATCATTGAATCCTATGATCTATGCAGTTCAATAAGATCGACAGATGACATACCTTAATCGAGATTTGATGTCAATGAAACGAACAGGATGGATCTGATCCTTCTGTTGTTGTCGTCCTTAGCGTAGAAAACACGACGCCTCTACGGTATGCACACACGAACGAGATGAGATCTTGCTTGGTGTACTAGCGCCCTCTAGGGTTCTCTCTGTTATTTCGAATTTTCTTGCCTCTCTCAATTTCGTTGACGGCCAAGAAGAACAAAGGTTCCCTTTTATAAGGGAACCCTAGTGAGAACCCTAAGCAACAAACGAACTGGGCCCAAGTCCAACTTGGCCCGTTTTAATTCGTTTTGATCCAACTCGTTTTGGTGTGCGACCCTGTAGGTTTTACACTCTTTGGCCGTACAATTAAAACCCGTTTTATTATACGAACAGTAAGCGGTTTCTAGTAAAACATTACTATTATCCAAAGGGTATAAAGGTCAAAAACGACACAACCTTAAATTGATATTTCACACATTAACTCCTTTTGTCAATCGATATCTAGATTGAACACAAGACTAGGCAAGTGTCATTCTTGTATAGTTCAATCTTTATTTCTTGATCTCTAAGTATAATTAATCCAAAACAAATGACATCTCATTTGTGCATGGCCATGCAAATATTAATTACACTTATCAAGGGGCCCAACGATATCTCTCTCAATATATGAGAGTGACAAATCCCATCTTGATCAACCACATACCTCTACATAGTTCATAGTATGCTCGGTCATCATCTTTATAATTACTCGGTCAAGAGCAACGTTTGATAATGCCTGACATGCTAATCCCTATGTTGGTAACCATGGCGATCTCAGGTCTAAGGATAATACGATATCACAAATGGGGAACATCACTGATGACATTATGTAACACTCCTCGCAGTGTCCCCAAAGCGGGTCAGTCCAATACTTTGTTCCCTAACAAGTATCAGTATGTTCAGCTTGATATCTCCATATCCATGACTTGTGGAACATAGTCATCAGCTGACCCATACTCTAATCATTATATCAACGTGATCCTAGGTTATTGATACATGATTAGGGACATCTAAACAATATTATTATTACATTACTAGCATCCCACAATCTAGTCACGTACTTGATGAACTAGTATTAATAAATATTATTTACAAGAGATTATAAAGTAAAATAAATAAACTTTATTAATAAAAATAAGCATAAGATATCCAAGTACAAATCATAATCTATGAATAGTCCTAGGACATATCTCTTTCAGTAGATCGATCAGTTAAACTTAACCCGGCCATCAAATTAAAAATAATAATCCAACGACTCCAATCTTACGTGACATTCTCATAACTTGTATGTGTCATGCTATTTCCATTCTTGGAAATTCAGGAATAGTCCCATCAACTACAAATTATAAAAAGAAAGAAGGAGATATGTAAATAAATTAAATCACCCTTGATATTGACAAGTGATTTAAGCATCTGTCGATTTCACTTTTCTTTCTTTAAGATTGCACCCATAAATTAGTAGTAGATGACAGTTTCTCCCCAAAAAACTATCATCTCCCATCACCATTTTTGTTCTCTCCTTCCTTCAATTCATTCATTCAACTTATCTTGATATGTTGAACATTCAACCTAATTCTAGTTAAGCAATGTATATATATCTAGTTACTACTTCTGTACTCAAACAAGTTAATTAATTACACAGTATATATTTGGTGAATCTTGGAGAAACAAACGGCCAAGCATCCAAGTCTAGTGAGAAGCTGTAGAATGAAAACGAGCAATTGCACACTTGTATATGCACATATAATTATTGGGATAGAGATATTACCTCCCATATAATTCAGTAAAGTGGAGGTTAATTTTCAATTAATTGCAAAAAAATAAAAGTGAAATATATATATATATATATAAAGGAATCTGAATGAGAGAGAGATAGACCATTACCTACGTAGTTATTTAACCTGCGTCGCCTAAAAGTTTTCAAATTATTTTAAATTTTCATGAAAATTTGAGAGGGGAAAGACTTTTGGGCGACGTATAAATTATAAGTACGTTGCACAAATTAATCTTAGGCGACGCACTTATAATTTCTACGTCGCTTAAGAGTTTTTAAATAATTTTTAAGTGAATGTTAGTTTAAATAATATAAAATTTCCCAACTGCATGTTTTAAGTGTCCATCTTTCTCATGAGTTTTTTTTTTTTAATCCCTTGAATCTCTCTCATGTTTTAGTTTGGTCATTTTAATCATTTACAACAACAAAATGTAAATATTTTACAACAATCAATTACTTTAATCATTTTATTTAATTAATAACATTTACAACAACACCAATCGGAGTCATCATTATCATCATCCTAATCCTCATTTTCATCTCCATCCTCATCGCCGCTTAAGAGATCATTGTTATACCATTCTGCATCGTCGGAGTCGTCATCATCAGGAATATCTATCTGCAATACTAAACTGAAGTCAATATATAGTAGATATGGGAATACATATCACATCAAGTTCTTGATAGGGTTCCTGTACTTCATACAGTGGAGTGGTGGTTGCGTCCCTTGCAAGTGTGGTCTCACTGTACGTACCTCTATGTGACATCAAATTGACGACTTTCCAACCCTCGCTAGCCGATGGATCATTTATATAGAATACTTGGCTTGCCGTCTTGGCAAGAATAAATGAAAAGTTGTCGTACCAACTGGTATTTGTATTGACAGATAAAAGCCCACGATCATACTTTGTGCTGTCGAGAACATCAGGGTCGGTGTTGTACCACTTACACATGAAAAACACAATCGGCATGCCTTCCGCATACCTTAGTTCAACAATAGCCTGCAAAATCCCGTAATATGTGATGTCACGGGCCATTACCGTCACTCCACTATTCTGAGTCTTTCTGATTTGGTCTCACTGATGACACACAAATTTTGCTTGACGGCCCTTTCTTCGCCTAAAGATTGATGCGTATGCTCATCTTTGCTAGCGTTGTGCGATATTTCGCATCGTCCTTAGTCTTTCCATCAAGACCTAGAACAGTGCCGAAAACGTTGTCACAGACGTTGTTTTCGATGTGCGTGACATATAATGCATGTCTCACACTAAATATGGTCCAGTAAAGCAACTCCCAAAATATACTAACGTGAGTCCAACACAGTCTCTTTTTAGGTGCCTGAAAGGTAGATGCAAACTCATTAAAACTGAATCGAAATTACAAACTCAATACAACATCATGTATGAAGAAGCGTACCTGTTTGAAGTAGTTATGCGGATGCATCGATTGAAGAGGGTATGAATGCTTAATGGTCACTGCGTAAACATGTCTTGTAGACATAATTAGTGGGGCAATTTTGAATTCTTGCTTACCATTAAATGCTACTGGCCGCTTCCGATAGTGGTGATCTAAGAGTAGCCATCTACGCGCACTCTGATACGACATTCTTCCATTATTGTGCACCGCATCAATATCGTCCAAACAATTGGGACATGCCTTGTACCCTTTCTTCTAAATGCCTCCCAACATCCTTAATTCTGGGAAGTTGCTTATGATCCACATCACAGCTGCCCTCATGTTAAATGCTTATTCACCGTTGTAGACACCCTGATCCGTGACCCCTGCAAGAACCCTAACGACCTTCGAAAACTACTATTTTTGGGCCCGGGACCCACCCGAGCACCCGAAACTACCCCGAAAGGGTTTGTTGGCCAACAAACCTATTTTTAAAGAGAATTGTCGCACGACAAATGGGTATGTCGTGCGACAATCCCTCCTGACACTAGACCATCCACTCTCTGACACATCAGTCTGTCAGAAACATCACTCCAGCCGTTTGTCGCGCGACATAAGACACATTGTCGCGCGACATATGCCCCTTTTGGGGAAGTGTCGCGCGACATACTCTTCCGAGCAGTATAAATAGGCCAACACCCCCAAGGGTTCTAGACAGCAACTTGGGATTAAGGAATTCTAAGCTTTAAATCTGATTTTTTAGACTTTCATCAAGCGTTCTCTATTATCATCTTATTTCTGAAGAATTATCGAATCTATTCTCGACACTCGACGTGTCCCGTCTCTGGAATCGAATTCTCGGAAATATCTGAAGAAGGAAAAGATTATTATCGCCGGAGATCTTTCTGCCGTATTATATTTTCTTTCTTATTATTATTCTCGTCAGGAAGGTAAAGAAAGTCTCTTTTAGTATTTAACATTAAACATCTGTGTACTTGTTTTATTTCTGTTGTTTTGTCCACGTTTTAGTTGAATAAACTTATTGCCAAGTTACAGATAGTCTACCGTTTTCAAAACAAAAGACCCTGATAAAACTATTTAAAAAATCAAAAAAGTAAGTATATTATCATCCGGATAAAATCCTGTTTTCAAAATCCGGACCGGTAAAACTTACTTAGGAATTAAAAACTCGGTATATCCTATCTGTTTCATAGATTGTGATACATCTGGTAAAACTCCCCTCAATAGTTCTAATTCCATATTAAACTAGTTCCGATATAAGATCCCACACTTTTTCCCAAATGAATCCAAACCCGAGAAAAATCGTCGTTATCTGAGAAATAACACGGTAAAACTCCCTCTAAAGTAAGAACAACTCTTGACACTTGTATTTACATCTCTCAAAACTAAACATTGGATCCCGGAACACAAAGGTTTTTATCCCTTTCCCCGTTTTCCCAGAAATTAGGGTTTTCACTTAGAAAGTAGTAGACTGTCAGTAAAAGCATCCAAGTTTTTCAACATAGAATAAACATATAAAAGACCACTAGAGACCAAAAGGGCAGAATGGGTGCTTAACACCTTCCTAAACCGTAATATAGTTTCCGAACTCTATAGAATCCTGGTTTCGTAGACAAACATGTAAAGAAAGGCTTGTTTATAGCCTTTCCTCTTACAGGACCCTTTTTGTCCGTTTTCTCGTAAAACGTACTGGCGACTCTGAGCGAACCCTTTTGCATCTAGAAATAGAACATAAGGACACTTGATAGGAATCAACAAGAATACTCCAGCAAATGGAACGACGGAATCCGTTCCGACGCTTCAGACGCCCAACCGAACGGGGACGAGACCCGGGGGTCGCATTTGCGGATTCTCACAGTGGCGACTCTACTGGGGACTGTTAGAAAACTAGACTCTTATATGTGGACTTTTGTTTATCTGTTGAATACTTGCTTTTACTGCTTTCCCTACTTATGTTAATTGATTGAGAAGAAACCTTTTTCTAAGAATAAGAGTTTTTAAAAAAATACGTAATCAAGATAATGATATTTGTGAAACCAACCTTTCGAACTTTACACGCACTTTCAAAAATCATGCATTGGTTCTACGAGTGTGAATTTACCCCAAACCCTCGGAAGTATTATAAGTGACTAGGGAGTTGGCTTTCTTGGGCCAACATAAACCGAAAGCATTTACTTCCACTCTCCTTGGCCAAGTACGCCCCCGAGGTATATCGAGTGACGAGAACACTCACGTACCCGGGAAGTATATCGAAAGACTCTTGCACGTACCCGCCCCTGGGGTATATCGCAAGGTCTTGCCAAATAGGAGGGAGCCTGAAGCCTTAACCGTTCGTACACCTGCGCTACATGTAAGATTGAGTCAGCTAAAGCACTTGTCAAACAGCCGTAGGGGATGTACCACCTTACGGCTTACTTTACAACACCTTTTAAAAACCCGAGTCTTTTCTCAGCAATTTTTAGTGGTTATTTTGGCAAAAATCGAGTCGCACCGTAGTCTTCCTTCATCTTCGCCACATGGTTTCATCTACAGCCATAATATGACGATAGACTGGAAGGTTGGGTCGGTCGAGATCATACCGGAAGACTAGTAAGACCAAGCACACCTGAAATGGCCGACGGACGTGAGAATCAAGAGACAGATCAGAGCCTAGCCGAGGCGTCTGCAGTTCAGCCAACTTTAGCCGAGATGCACCATTTGTTGATGACCGTCAGCATGAATCTAGCAAGCCTCACAAACGAGCAACAGAGTACCAGAGTCCGAGTAGAAGAATTGTCAGCCGGACGGGCCGCACCACCGGGGTTTGAATGGCTACCACCTAATCGAGATCAAGGGCAGTCTTCACAAGTGCTTCCCCCAGTTCAAGGAACCAATCCACCCCAAACAGGCCCGGTCGTGGCCGGTCCCGTTCAGACCGATCCCAACAATCAGAACCAATGGGCCCCGGATTCAGGCCCCACTTACCAACAACAAGAGCCACCCATCATTTGACCACAACCTCAGCAAGGCCTTGATCACCAGTACCAGCCATGGCCACAAGTCCCCGCAAGACCTATTCCACCACCGGCCGCAGTAGCCCTTCCTAATGAATACCCAGACCTCAACCGACTTCGGGCAGTGTATGCAGAATCGGTTATAGCTCAGGAATAGCCTGATGAGGTGTCAAGAGAGAGCAAAGAAATGAAGAAACTGAAAGAGCAGATGAAGGTGCTGCAAAGAGGGATTTCTCTGATAAAAAGGGCAGACGAGATTACTGATATGAATGCCTTCTCCCTCTACCCGGAAGCAAGATTACCTCAGGGATTCAAGCTCCCTTCCATCACCAAGTTTACAGGAACCCCCCCCCCCAAAACCCATCTCTAATCCTACATTAGGTCCATGCAAGTGTCCGGTTGTGGAGAACCGGAGCTGGCTCAGGCCTTTCACATGACTCTCACGGGGGCTGCCCTGAGATGGTTTTTCGATCTGGAGAGACACCACACAAAGACTTGGGGAGATATCGTCAAGGAGTTCATGACCAAATACGGGTCCAACGAGGATTTGGAAATTACCCGTAAACACCTGGAAATGGCCAAGCAAGGCAAGAAAGAAAGTTTCAGCGATTTCATCACACGCTGGAGAGAGATAGCCTCCCAAATGTCCAAACGGCCCGATGAAGAAGAACAGTTGGAGATCATACAGAAGAACTTCACTCCAGCTGTACTGAGTTGCATGGGAAAGCATGTATTCCCACACTTCAGAGCCCTATTGAGTATGGGGTCGCAAGTAGAGGAAGAATTGGCCAAGAAGGCAGAGACTGATACCAAGAAAGCCTCATACACCGGGAGAAAGACAGCTACTCCAGCCGTGAATCAACTAATCTCGTACCCATATCAGCAAAACCCATTCCAACAGTCACAACAAGCCCCCCCCCCCCGCCCGATGAGTTGGCCCGCACAAGGAGACCCTTCAAGCACCGAGGCTAAGAGAATGAGAAACTTCTGCACCCTCCCCACTACCCTGGTCAAAAGCCTAGAACTACTCCGAAAGGCCGGATTGATCACTCCGCTCAACCCGCGCCCCCCACCAAACCCTATTCCCAGCACCTGGAGGATGAATGAGAACTGTGCATACCATCAAGCAGCGGGCCATGACACGGAACGCTGCTTGGCTCTTCGCCATTGTATCCAAGACCTCATTGAAGCCGGAACCATTCCCTCACCCGGAGGACCCAATGTTACCAACAACCCCCTTCCTAACCACGCTCCACCTGCTGGAATTAACGCCTTGACTACTGATGAAGAAGGTTTTGACCCCGTAGGACTCATTCAAGATGACCCAGCTTACAAGGCACCCGTTGTACTGCCAGCAAAGGCTCAAGTGGCGCCAGGCCTTAATCCGATAATCGACCAATGGATGGCTAAAATGAACTTCCTACCCGGGAAGGGTTTAGGAAAGGCAAATCAGGGGGTCTCACAGCCAGTTACAATCAAAACCAATCCCGAAAAATTTGGGATAGGATGGACCCAGGATAAGAAGCAACCATGGAAACCCCGAGGCCCCCTAAGGAAACAATCTGTATGACAGAAACCTCCCCCGGGACTTTCAGTTGGTCGACAGAGCCAAAGTCATTAGAAATCTCAGAGGGATCAGACCCAGCATCCCTTTGGATACAACAAATTACCCGTTCAGGAAGGGTATACCAGCCACCGCATATGGATACCGAGAAATCACCACCTCCTAAGGAAATAGGAGAAGATCGAGTGCTGGAACAGTTGAAGAAAACTCAGGCACACATCACCATTTGGGGCCTCTTGGTTGCCTCCAAACCTCACAGGACCGCCTTCATCAAACTTCTAGACGAGGCCGTCATATCACCAGATTCCACACCAGAGCAACTGCCAAACATGATCGGGTCGCTTACAGTCCAAAGAAGTTTGTCATTTTCAGATGAAGACTTATCTCCATTGGGAAGAAAACACAGCCTGGCCCTCCATATCACTGTCCGGACCTGAGGAAAAATCCTGCCGCAAGTCCTCATCGACAACGGGTCAACCATAAACGTCTGCCCCCTGGAGACCGCCAGATGTCTGCGTATCTTAGACTCAGAACTTTCCCCGTCAGCTGTGACTGTTAGAGCCTATGACAACACTAGAAGGGACGTTCTGGGTTCCCTAAAGCTAGATCTCATGGTCGGTCCCGGAAACTTTTCGGCCAACTTTCAAATCATAGACATTCCCTCCAGTTTTAACCTCCTGTTGGGAAGAGCATGGCTACACGACATAGGAGCACTCCCCTCCTCCTTACACCAGAAGATCAAGATACCGTTCGAAGGGAATATAATCACCACCCAAGGAGATCCTGAGAGGACCTTGGCAGATCTAGAATTACCTATTTTGGGCATCGGGAGCCAAAGCATACAGTTGGGAGGCTTTGCTTACGAGCCTCAAGTACAAGCTCTCACCACCCAGAGAATCGAGTATCTACCCCCTGACAATATTCCCGGTCTCAGCACCAAGATCACAAATATGCTGAGAATGATGAAATATTTACCTGGAGCTAGTCTAGGAAAAGGGCAGCCAGGGTTACTCCAAACCCTAGAACCAGTGACGAGACACGGAAAAGAAGGGTTGGGGTACCAACACACCGTAGAAGACGACCAGGAGAGAAGGAGCCGAGGGCATCAATATCCGTGTTTTATCTCTCTGAATGGGTTTTTCGTCAAAGAATGAGAGGACTTCCCCTTTTGCGGCTTTCAAGAGCCTTAGAGAAACAGTGACGGGGAGAACCTTCCAGGATGGGAAATTTTCTATGAAGAGGACCTTTATATCAAGGAAAACGTCATACACAGCTTCTCTACCAAATTGACAATCGGGCCGAAGGAAGAAAATGAAGACGAGAAAGATGAAGAGGAAGAAATGATCGGAGATCTCTTCGACATCATGGCTCTGGGGGATAACGAGCCAAGAGACGACCCTGTACACTTGATACGCGCTGATTCGGACTACCAAGGAAAAGGGGAAAAGAGTGAAATTGTAAGGGTGAGAGGTAAGAGTGAGGGTAAGACTAGGGAGGAATCACTCCTAGATTTACTTTTTAAGCTTGTACCTGTAAACACCATTATCAATGAAGAAGACTCTGTTTTACGTTATCCTGTTAATTTTAATTCTGTAATTGCTGATATAGAATTGGAAAGACTGAACGAACACCCTGAACAGGGGGAACATCATATACAGAGCGAGGAATGAGACACTTTTATAATTAATCTCGGGACGGAAGAAGACAGGAAAGAAGTCCGTATGGGGGCAAATCTAAGTAAGACAGAAAGAGAAGAATTCACGCAAACTCTGAACGAGTACGTGGATATCTTCGCCTGGTCCTATGCAGATATGCCAGGTTTGAACAGCCAGATAGTCATGCACGAAATACACACCAAGCCAGAATTTAGGCCCGTCAAGCAGAAGTTGAGAAAACTTACGTCATAATGGTCCCTGAAGGTGAAAGAAGAAGTGATGAAACAACTGAGTGTGGGTTTCTTACGGGTGATCGAATACCCCTCATGGTTAGCCAACATTGTGCCCATTCCAAAGGCAAATGGGAAAGTTCGCATGTGCGTAGATTATCGAGATCTCAATAAAGCCTGCCCGAAAGACGATTTCCCATTACCCAACATTGATTTGATAGTGGATAATACCGCCAACCATGCCCTGAAGTCATTTGTAGAATATTTTGCTGGGTATAACCAGATCAAGATGCACCCGGATCACCAAGAGAAAATAGAATTCATCACACCGTGGGGAACATACTGCTACACCGTCATGCCATTCGGGCTGAAGAATGCCGGAGCGACATATCAGAGGGCGGCAACAGCTATCTTCCATGACATGATTCATAAAGAAGTAGAGGTGTATGTGGACGACATGATAATCAAGTCAAAAGAGAAGGAAGGCCATGTACCAACCTTGCGAGCCTTCTTTGACCGACTCCGCCAGTATCAGATGAGACTCAATCCGCATAAATGTGTGTTCGGGGTAACCAAAGGGAAACTCCTGGGCTATGTCGTCAGTAAGAAGGGAATCGAGGTAGACCCTGCCAAAGTCTGAGCTATCCGAGACATGCCCGAACCTCGTACCGAGAAAGAAGTCCGAGGATTCTTGGGTAATTTGTAGTACATTAGCAGGTTCATTTCCCAACTCACGTAGACTTGTGAACCCATCTTCAAACTCCTGAGGAAGTCTTCACCAGGAAAATGGGACGATCAGTGCTAGGAATCTTTTGACAGAATAAAAGACTACCTCTCCAAACCCCCAGTGTTAGCCCCGCCACAAATCGGACTACCACTAATTCTATACTTGACCGTCATTGATTCAGCTGCAAGAGCCATGCTAGCCCAACATCTGACCGATACACGGAAAGAACAGGCCATCTACTACATCAGCAAGAAGCTATCCCCGTTTGAGATAAACTACACACCATTGGAGAAATCATGCACCGCTCTCGTCTGGGTAACACAGAAATTACGGCACTACATGCTGGTTTTTCTAGTCATCCTAGCATCACGTATTGATCCATTAAAATACCTCTTCGAGAAACCAGCTCTCTCGAACTGTATGGTAAAATGGTTATTCATGCTCTCTGAATTCGACATCACCTACAGGACCCAAAAAGCAGTCAAAGGCAAGATAATAGCTGATTACCTGGCCCACAATCCAATATTGGGGGACATGCTAGAAGAAGTCGAGTTCCCGGATGGAACTATCATGAATGTCGAGATCGATGAAGACTGGAAATTGTATTTTGACGGGGCCGCCAACCGAAACAGAAACGGGATAGGCATCCTTTTAGTCTCTCCAGACCAAACTCACTCCCCGGTATCGTATCGTCTAGATTTCTTCTGCACCAACAACATGGCCGAATATGAAGCCTGCATAATCGGGTTAGAGATCGCACTCCTTTAGAGTATAAAGAGAATACAGGTTTACAATGATTCAGCACTAGTGGTCCACCAAGTTCTGAAGGAATGGAAGATCAGAGATGAGAAATTGGTCCCTTACCTCGCTCGACTAGAGGTTGTCGCAGGAAAGTTCGAGCATGCGGAGTTCTACTATGTCCCCAGGTCACAGAACAGTTTTGCTGACGCACTTGCAACCCTGGCATTTATGATTGATATCCCGGAGGGGATGGAAGAAATAACTCTTACAGTACAAAAGAAATCAGGACCAGCACACTGCATGGCCCTTGAGGTAGAGAATGAAGAGGAAGGGGACTTAACCACTTGGTTTTACGATATCTGGAACCTGTTCAAAAATCACCAGTATCCCGAGCAAACAGATAAGAAAACACGGATCACACTCAGGAGATTAGCATCAGGGTTCATACTTTGTGACGGCAGGCTATATAAGAGGAACTACGACGGGACCCATCTTCAATGTCTCACTGAAGAAGAGTCTGTCAAAATGATGGATCAGTACATGGGGGTGATTGTGGACCTCACATGAGCGGCCATACACTTGCCCGCAAAATCATCAGACAAGGTTATTACTGGTCCACCCTACAGAACGACTGCGTCAATCACGTACGCCGTTGCCACAAGTGCCAAATCTATGCTAAATCTCATAAACTTCCACCAAAAGAGCTGTACAACATGACTGCTCCCTGGCCTTTCGCGACTTGAGGAATTGACATCATAGGGAAGATTTCACCCAAAGCCAGCAACGGCCATGAATTCATACTAGTGGCCATCGACTATTTCACCAAATGGGTGGAAGCCGAGTCTTTCCAAACCCTTGATGCCAGAAAAGTTGCACGATTCATCCGACGGAATATCATCTGCCGGTATGGGGTCCCACACGAGATCTTCTCGGATAATGGCACTCACTTCGAAGGAGAGGCCAATACAGTCATGGAGGAATACGGTATCACCCGACACAAATCTTCGCCGTATAGACCATAAACCAATGGGGCAGTTGAAGCTGCCAACAAGAATCTGAAGAATATCCTAAGCAAGATGACCGACACCTGCCGGGACTGGCCAGAGAAATTACCATACGCATTGTGGGGATACCGAACCACCGAGAGGGTCTCCACCAGGGCAACCCCGTTTTCTCTTACATACGGGATGGAAGCAGTCCTCCCTATTGAGTTAGAGGTCCCCTCTCTCATAGTAATGCTAGAGAATCAAGTCAATGAACTGGAGTGGGTCCAGGCACGTTATAACGAGCTGGCCCTACTGGATGAGAAGAGATTGAAAGCCGCATACCACCACCAATGGTATCAGAAGAGAATTGCTCGAGCATTTAACCAGAAAGTGAAGACTCGGGGTATCAATGAGAACGACATCGTATTAAAAGAAATTCGAGAACCAGCCAGGGACCCAAGGGGAAAGTTTGGACAGAAGTGAACAGGGCCGTACATTGTCAAAGAAATCAATACGGGGGGTGCCGCTATACTCGCTGATTTAGACGGACAGTTACTGCACTCACCAATTAACATAGACCGACTGAAGAAGTATTATCAGTAGGCATAACATGTATAGACAAGAACTACGTAAACCTGAGCCCCCAACTCAAATTTGTGTTTTCGAAAAATCAAAAAAAGGGGAACGTAAGCAACCTGAGAAATGACTTCAGGCCCAGTTTAAACTTTGTAAAGAAATCTATTTCCCATAAAACAGTCACTCGTATATTATTAAGGTGATTCAGAACACCGAAAGTTACAAAGGAGATACAACATACAGAAGAAACTAATCCCTAGGGGTTGGCCACACCGGGTCCTCAGTGGCCAAATCTATACGAGCCTCGTCCAGGATCTGATACCCAAAAACAATGTTATCATCAGTAGCCCCGGCAACCATGAATCGGAACCACTCCATTTTTAAGTTGTCATCAATCAGTTCTCCTTCCAGGGATTGCCAGCAAGATCGGATAATGTCAGCCCGGAGGGGCCGGGAAATACCAAAACGAGCATAGTTGAACTGGCGAGTTAGTCGGGCATGCCACATCCTCTTTACCGATAAAGAAACATGCGGGGTCACAAATTTAGACTCAGACGAGAAGTTGTTCAGACCAAGGGGAATGTCCTGAGGAACGTTGAACTGACGAAGGAGGCATCCTGGGAGAAAAAAGGAAGTAAACCAGAGCCCGCGAAGCCGAACATAGTTCTGACCCCCTGTACTAAGCACCATCGCCCTCAGCTTCCACCAAGGAATGTTCCACCGAATAGCTCGAAAGTTCTCCGAAAACCACACCGTCCAATAAGAGGAAGGCATGGTCAAAGCCCCAAAGAGGGGACGGCGGAAGAAATGCGTCGGATTATCCAGCCGAACCCTGTTGAAACCCACCGATCGGAAACGCTCCAGCAGCCACATGTATAGTAAGCGTGGACTTCCCCTGAAGAAGGGTGAAGCCCCCCTTTGAATATCATCCAGACCGTTCAAAGTCTCTGCAAGAACAATAGGCACTATGGACTCTCCATTTCTAGCATGGTAAATCAAACTCAGAATTGTCGGATCAACACGGGAGGAGCCCGTCACCAGTAACATATCAGAAACAAGACAGATCAAGGCCGCCGCAGTACGCCCCACGCCGTAAGAGGCTTTATCTTTATAACGATGAAAGAACCTCACCATTTTATGGAGGTCAAAGAGTCCGTCGGTAATAAAACCATCATAGGCCGCTTGGGGAATGGCTAACAGAGCAATCATCATATCTCGAGGACCGATTTCTTATATGGAAATTACCATCGGGAGACGAACGTCAGAACGCAACAGTCAGGGAAACTCCTCGTAGGTCGGGCAAAGCTCATCAAGCCCAAAACGGAAAAGATGATCCGCAGGGCACCAAAAATACAAAGCACCTAGCAAAAAGGAAAAATCTACAGGACGATGGCACCAGCCTGCCAAAGGACTGAATTCACCAAAATTCAGACCATTTTCAGAAGATACCAGAGCATCTCGGGCATTGACGTAAGAAAAATCAGATTTTGTGCGATAAGAAGACATTTTTGGAAGGTGTGGGGATGAAGGAAGGAAGATGGGTGTATTTATAGCAAAAAAGAGGGTCATGTGCCTGTTTGTGGCGCGACAAACCCATGTCCAGGAGGGATTGTCACACGACAAACCCATTTAGGGTCACCCTATTTTTTCTTTCCTTACACATAAGAGTCATTCTTGCCAAAAGAATCACTTCTGGATGCATTCTTGTTCTCGTTACAAGGTATGACTCCTAAGCTACTGATTCATTTAAAATATCACAGATAAGGAACACATGTATATCATCAGACGCGAATAAGAATTCTTTCATAAAACCAATAAAAGAACAATTTTCAAAACTAGAACTGTGTTTACAAGTCTATAAAAATAAAAAATACATATCTGTTCCAAACTAACAAAAATGTAGAAAGGAAAAGCTAATCTATTCGAGCGCGTTTTGACACGCTCCCACTATCACCCGAGCCTTCCTCGGGAATAAGGTCAACCCCTGGGATGCCTTGAACAGGAGGAACTGCCGCCTGGAAGGGCCCCGTCGACTGGACAGGAGTCGTGGGACGGATCACCGAGGACCGAGAACGCCTAGAGGTCCGATTACTACTCCTCCGAGACTCCGTCCGGGCATGAGAAGAAGTCAAGGGGACGTCCGGCCGCAAAGAAACGTCAATAGCCCTCTAATAGTCACGCATGTATGCTGGAGGGTCTCGACCGACGTACTGGAGCAGGTTCCAGTTGTAGAGGTACTGGGCGCGCCAAGCCCGCAGATCCGCCACCCGTACACTCACCCGATGTAAAAGACATAAGATAAGAGAATTAGCACAGTCAAAATAAATAAATATAGATATAAAGGTATCAAGAGAGGTTGAAGAAGGTACCTCATCACCAGGGCGACCACCCAAGTAGTAAAAAGTGTCCTCAGGAAGAGGATACTCAGGGACAGTGTATCGACGTAAACCGGCGCCGACATAGGAGATATCTCTGAGAAATGGGGGTAGATCTACCCAAGGAATGGACGGCCCCGCCGGAACACCAGCAGAAGTGGACCCACCCTCCTCGCGAATAGGAAACAAAAGAGGGCGAGAAGATGAGCCGCCGAGACCTAGAGATCGGGCTGGAGGGTCCATAGCAATCGACGGAAGGGGAGTCAGTGTAGCGTAGGTACGGACACCTGGAGGATCCACCATAGCCGTCGCCCTCAAAGGTGGGACCCCACTAGAAAGAGTAGTCGCCGCAGCAGGAGGGGTCCGCCCAAACTGATCATAATCTGCCCCAAGGTCCGCAGGCTCCCAGGACCGCTCAGAAAATCCTGCTCTCCCCTTGACAGCATCAAATAGGACCTCTGGAGACACAGAAGGGCCGATAGGGAACTCAAAGCCCTCAGCACGCTGCTCCTCCATGGGTGTCGTCTGAGGAGGATGCTCCGGAGCCGCCGTCGTATCACCTCCCTCACCCCCGATCTATCACCACCCTCGGCAGCAGTAGGAATGTCCCTCTCCCCCTCGGGTCCTCATCCTCGGAATCCAAAATATTGTCCCTCTGATCAGGGACAGGTGGCAGGTGATCCGGAACCATCCTAGCTAGGTGGGTCTGTCCTCGTATATAATGGGGATCGCCTCCCAACGCCCGATATCTCTCATAGAAGACCCATCCCCGAGTCCCCTTCGGCTCCCTCATCAAATAACGGGCAGCGAAAGCGGCGTAGTCTCCCTCCTCAGTGAAAGTCTGAAAGCCAAGACCGTCAATCAAGGCCTGCACCGTCACCGGGTCAATCTCGCCCGTTTGCCTCATCAGAACCGGTGGAAATAGCGGAACTTGGGGCCACTGGGCCGGTCTATGCTAGCGAATAACTCTATCGCCCAAGTAAAAATGAAGGCCGTACTCATCCCTAATCAGCCGCCTGGTCCTCGAGGCGGTCAGAGCACGGCCATATCCGAAATGGAGACCAAGATCACCCCAGGGGGCCCACTCAATCTACAAAGAGAACAAAATTTTGTTTCAGTTATTTATATTCTATTTACAATTTATTTATTGAAAAGAAAGAATACTAAAATATTTACCTGCTCCTCCAGCAGGTCATGGACGGCAGCAGCTCCGGTCTCCCGAGTCCGGTATACATAGGGAGCCCTGTAGTTCCCCGCAATGAATCGGCGGAGAAAGGGAAACTGATCCTCGTTCTCAACGAGGAGATCTACCTGGGCGCGACCCAAACGAGTATACGCCAGAAACCAACTCTGAAGAGGAAACATAAAGAATATCAGCAGCAATCAACGAATAAAAAGTAAAGAACTGGAATAAAGATAAGGGAACAAAAGTATATACCTCCCACAGCAAAGAAAAGCCCTTAAGGTTCAGGGCTAAGTTGCCAGAAACCTGGTCCATAGTATCATAGAGGACGGCAAGAATGAAACCGCCCCAATCATAGTCGAACATGATGCTGAAATCCCGGAGATAGGGCAGCCACCAGAGATGGGCCGTGTCCCCCCCCACGGGCCTCAAAAAGGTCATGGAGCGTCAGTAAAAGAAGGACGCGGGCATACTGACGCGCCTCCTGACGAGTCATCGAAGCTCCTGAAGCAACTAGAAGTGCTCTCTCTGTGGCCAGACGCGTAACCAGAACCGCTCGGGGGATCGTATCGCCCGAACTCTGTCGCTCGGGAAACCACCCAAGTGCGCCCACGATACCCTCTGTCGTCAGGTGCAAAGGGACGTCAATCTGGATAGGGACCCCCTTGAAGGAATCTCGGTCAAAGCAAATAAGTCGACGGGGGTCATCGTCATCTCCCCCCAGCTCCAGTGAAAAGTGTGAGTGGTGTCCCACCAGTGACAGGCCAGAGCCGACACCAACACAGCCGCCCTAGATACCCGCTCCGGGAGGGCGTCGAAGAGAGAGCCGAAAGGAGTCGCAAGGAGCAACTCCTGGACAGGGGCCGGTGCCTGTCGCCACTCTAAAGAAATGGTGTTGGGGGAACCCCAACCGCGGCCAACCCACTGCAGACAAAAAGAACGAGTACAGGATTATGAGGGTACTTTGGTGTAATTATGAGAGATATAGGGTTATAGGGACAAATTATGTAATTTTCCAAACCTGAGGGTACTTTGGTGTAATTATGAGAGATATAGGGTTATAGGGGTAAATCATGTAATTTTCCAAACCTGAGGATACTTTGGTGTAATTATGAGAGATATAAGGTTATAGGGGTAAATTATGTAATTTTCCAAACCTGAGGATACTTTGGTGTAATTATGAGAGGTATAGGGTTATAGGGGTAAATCATGTAATTTTCCAAACCTGAGGGTACTTTGGTGTAATTATGAGAGATATAAGGTTAGAGGGGCAAATTATGTAATTTTCCAAACCTGAGGATACTTTGGTGTAATTATGAGAGATATAGGGTTATAGGGGTAAATCATGTAATTTTCCAAACCTGAGGATACTTTGGTGTAATTATGAGAGATATAAGGTTATGGGGGTAAATTATGTAATTTTTCAAACCTGAGGATACTTTGGTGTAATTATGAGAGATATAGGGTTATGAGGCTAAATTATGTAATTTTCTAAAGCATAAAGGGTATCACAAGTAAAAGTATGTGTTCACTAAATCGGATGTTATTTCTAGGCAGACATGCATATTAACATTGGTTTAAATAACATACAAGAAACGGTAGGAATAAATGAACGAATAAAAAGAAGGCATACCAGAGATCGACGACGAATCTCGTGAGAAACGGGCTCATCAAAAGCCACGGAACGTCCGGGATTGGAGCAGCCCGGGTAGCATCCCGGTAAACCACCGCCATATCGCAGTGTACCCCATCCTCACCATACCAATCAAGGTCGGCCCAGTCGTCGTGGTGAGGGCTGCAGCGAAGAACGCCCTGAGCGTCTGTAAAAGTAACCTCCTCCTGGTCACCCTCCAGTCTATCAGGATGTGCAGGATCCATCCGTGTATTTGGAATATGTGAGAGAGATCGGAAAAGTCGGAAAAGCGACAGGGCTTCCGCGCTTAGGAGAAAAGAGAAAGAAAGCTAGAGAGAGAAAGAGAAATGAGCTCAGCAAGGGGCTTATATAGTGAAGCTGTTTGTCGCGCGACAAATGGGCACATTGTCGTTCAACAAAGAGCCCCAGACCGAAGTGTCGCGCGACACATTGATCATTCCCCTGATTTTTTGACCTTTTTCTCATTTTATCTCCTGCAGGGGTACTCCAGAGAAGCAGTTTTCAAAAAACTTGCTAAAAACCGCACACCCAGGATGAGAATTTAAGGAAAAGACTTCCAAATCATCTCTCCTGAAAATGCGAGAACAAAATGCCACGGCTAAAAGCAATCTCTGATCTCCCAAGAAAACCGAGACCATCAATGAGAAAAAGAAAAATATCAAAATAAGACGGGAATAGAAAAAATTGAAAGAGTAGAAAAGAGAAAGAACCCGCATGAGCGCCCAGAGCAAGCGAGAGAAACAGAAATGCAGAGTGACAGGGAGAGCCACACCAAAAGTGACAGCTAAGCTAAAACCGGCTCAGGGCTTCGTTTTGAGTGAGTAAGGCTCCTGATCACGACAAAGGGACAAAAGACTCTTGGTCAAAAATAGAGAAGGCCAGGAAAAGTCCTTCCCAAAAGAGGGAGAAATAAGGGCATCGAAAAACAGAATACGATGTGGGCCTACCAAAAGAGAAAACTAAGAAGAGAACAGAGATCAGAGATTGAGCTTTCAAATAAATTTTCTTTTCAGCATGATACAGAAGAGATGGTTTGGAAATCCTCGGACCATCACTCTGCGGAGAACAAGAGAAATCCAAAAATTGCCTTCTGAGAGAAGTATCTTCACTCAAGGGAAACATGAGAGTAAAGTTCGGAAAAGATACGGGAAAACGGACATCCGGATAAAGATTAGACCCCGAGAAGCTCTTTTCATCCTCACAAAAATCTCTCTCTCACTCTAGCAGTCTAAGAGAGACAACGAACAAATTCACCAGATCACAAACACAAGCCCTCTCCGAAGGTAGATCACAAACACAAAGCCCTCGCCAGAGGCAAAATTACTCACGAAAGCCTTCCCAGAGGCAATTTTCTTTCTTTTTACAGAACAGAAGCCCTCCCAGAGAGGCACAGTGTAGCAATGGTAGTCCTCCCACCTGAGGCGAAGTCCTCCCACCTGAGGCGAAGCCCTCCCAGAGAGGCACAGTGTAGCAATGGTAGTCCTCCCATCTGAGGTGAGAAGAACAAAGCCCTCCCAGAGAGGCACAATGGAGCAATGGTAGTCCTCCCACCTGAGGCTAATGAAGCAATGGTAGTCCTCCCATTTGAGGCAAGTGGAGCAAATAAAAGTCCTCGAAAGAGGCAATGAGGTAACACAAGCCCTCTCCGGAGGCAAAAAACCAAACACAAGCCCTCTCTAGAGGCGTTCACGAACACTTTTTGCATACACACTTTCTTAGAGTTCCTGCGGGAGCCATGGATCATGGTATCTTCCAGTCGCCTCAAATCCTTGCAAGCAAGGAGCTTGAGTCTAGAGGCTCTGTAGACACCCCGATCTGTGACCCCCGCAAGAACCCTAACGACCTTCAAAAACTACTGTTTTTGGGCCCGGGACCCACCCGAGCACCCGAAACTACCCCGAAAGGGTTTGTTGGCCAACAAACCAATTTTTAAAGAGAATTGTCGCACGACAAATGGGTATGTCGCGCGACAATCCCCACTATGTCACGCGACAATCCCTTCTGACACCAGACCATCCATTCTCTGACACATCAGTCTGTCAGAAACATCACTTCAGCCGTTTGTCGCACGACATAAGACACATTGTCGCACGACATATGCCCCTTTTGGGGAAGTGTTGCGCGACATACTCTTCCGAGCAGTATAAATAGGCCAACACCCCCAAGGGTTCTAAACAGCAACTTGGGATTAAGGAATTCTAAGCTTTAAATCTGATTTTTTAGTCTTTCATCAAGCGTTCTCTATTATCGTCTTATTTCTGAAGAATTATCGAATCTATTCTCGACACTCGACGTGTCCCGTCTCTGGAATCGAATTCTCGGAAATATCTGAAGAAGGAAAAGATTATTATCGCCGGAGATCTCTCTGCCGTATTATATTTTCTTTCTTATTATTATTCTCGTCGGGAAGGTAAAGAAAATCTCTTCTAGTATTTAACATTAAACATCTGTGTACTTGTTTTATTTTTGTTGTTTTGTCCACGTTTTAGTTAAATAAACTCATTGCCAAGTTACAAATAGTCTACCATTTTCAAAACAAAATACCCTGATAAAACTATTTAAAAAACCAGAAAAGTAAGTATATTACCATCCGGATAAAATCCTGTTTTCAGAACCCGGACCGGTAAAACTTATTTAGGAATTAAAAATCCGGTATATCCTATCTATTTCATAGATTGTGATAAATCTGGTAAAACTCCCCTTAAGAGTTCTAATTCCATATTAAATTAGTTCCGATATAAGATCCCACACTTTTTCCCAAATGAATCCAAACCCGAGAAAAATCGTCGTTATCTGAGAAATAACACGGTAAAACTCCCTCTAAAGTAAGAACAACTCTTGACACGTGTATTTACATCTCTCAAAACTAAACATTGGATCCCGGAACACATAGGTTTTTATCCCTTTCCCCGTTTTCCTAGAAATTAGGGTTTTCACTTAGAAAGTAGTAGACTGTCAGTAAAAGCATCCAAGTTTTTTAACATAGAATAAACATATAAAAGACCACTAGAGACCGAAAGGGCGGAATGGGTGCTTAACACCTTCCCAAACCGTAATATAGTTTCTAAACTCTATAGAATCCTGGTTTCGTAGACAAACGTGTAAAGAAAGGCTTGTCTATAGCCTTTCCTCTTACACGACCCTTTTTGTTCGTTTTCTCGTAAAACGTACTGGCGACTCTGAACGAACCCTTTTGCATCTAGAAATAGAACATAAGGACACTTGATAGGAATCAACAAGAATACTCCAGCAAATGGAACGACGGAATCCGTTCCGACGCTTCAGACGCCCAACCGAACGGGGACGAGACCCGGGGGTCGCATTTGCGGATTCTCACAACCGTATCAATCCCAAGTCGAAACTCCCATCTTTCACAATATTTTAAGCTCCTCGATCATTGGTCTTATAAACACATTGAGACACTTTCTTGGAGACTTAGGGCCAAATATAAGCATCACTAGCATGTTAAACTCCTTCTTCATACACAACGATAGAGGCAAATTATAAGGCATCGCAATAACAGGCAAAGTGTTGTACAGCACGGCCGTAGAACCATATGGACTAAACCCGTCGAACACTAGAGCGAGACGCACGTTTCTGAAGTCCGACGCAAATTGCGGATAACAGGCCAAGCGTTGTACAGCACGACCGTAGAACCATAGGGACTAAACCCGTCGAACACTAGAGCGAGACGCACGTTTCTGAAGTCCGACGCAAATTGTGGATGTGACCTAAAAATGACAAGACAAAATTCAATACTCAAATATATAAACAGTTTATTAATTATTGTATATATATACAAATGCAAACTGTAAATATATAATTCACCTGTCGAAATCCTTCCATGTTTCTCCATTTGCTGGGTGTCTCAGAAATTTAGGATATGTTGATGTTATTTCCTCATGCCACCGCATTTCCTTTGCAGTGCGTTCGGATATGTACAAACGCTGCAACCTCGGTGCCAAATGAAAGTACCGAACAGTCTTTCGGGCAATTCGCTTACTACCGCCTGTATCATCTTGTTTCCATCTCAACTCACCGCAAACGGGACATTGATCTAGATCTACACCCTCTTTATAAAATAAGAAACAGCTGTAGTAACAAGCTTGGATCACCTCATAACTCATGCCGATCTTTTTCAAGGTCTTTTTTGCAGCTGCGTGTGAGTCAGGGTACTTGTTTTCTTTGGGTAACAGATAATTCATTTTCACAACCCACTTGTTGAAGGCCGTGTCCGTCATATTGCAACCCTGCTTCAGCTGCAACGCACTAAGCATAGAACATAACGTAGTCGTTTTACTACCCTCATACAGTGGAGTCATTACTTCGTTTAAAAGACGCTGATATGACACCATATTTTCTTTAACAACTGGATCAGTCTGAAATACAGTGTCAACGCCAAGGGAATCGTATGATTCACGGAAGGAAAAAGCATATTGCACGAACGCCACAGTCAGTATTTCTCGCACTTCACCATGTAAGTACCATACGGTATACAATGGCATTATACCGTTACTAGTCAAGTGGGTCTATATGTCATCCAAGCTGAGCTGTGTGCCCATATTGTAATACCGTTTGCAAGAAAACGGATACAATCACGTCACACTGTTGCCATTCTATCATACAAACGTGTAGAAATTCATTACCCCCACAATGAATTGCGTTGAACCTCTTAAGCATTGCATCCAAGATTTTATCCATTTTCACTGTCATATAACAATATATATTTTCAACAATAAACATATATTTTCAAATCTACAAATTTATACTAAAAGATTAGCATCCACTATCAATAATACTAACCTAGAGATCAAATAAGGCAACAACTAACAACAATATCAAATTTTCAACAACAAATATACATTTTCTACACAAATCTCAATATATATATATAAACACAAAAATTAGTTAAAAATTAATATTAATAAGAGATAGAGTACCTAAAGATAAAAAAAAACCTTTAATGAAGGAAATAATATTGATTTTCAGCTTCAAACCGCCAAAATCGCCCAAAAATTACTCCAAAACCTTCAAATCCCGAAAATGGAAGAGTTGATGCTCTTTGAAGATAAACAGACCTTTAGGCGACGTATAAATTATCATACGTCGCCTAAAGTGCCCAGTCAAATCCTAGTTGACCATCACTTAAAAGTATCGATGGTCAAAGAGTTTTAAGTGACGTAGGTTGGTTTTTCTTCGCCTAAGGTTTTCTTATACGACGTAGGATAATACTATGTCGCAACCTATGCGACATAGTATTATCTTGCGACATAGTATTATCCTACGTCGTATAAGAAAACCTTAGGCGATGAAGGTGTTTCTACGTCGTCTATGTTTATTTTAGGCGACGTAATCAATTGACTACGTCGCCCAAACCCCCCACTGGTGTTGTGAGATGATGAAAACATTATATTACAATGTGTATTTAATTGCTAGTTTCATACTCTTGGAGAGGAAGTTATACGTATATTTTTGCCCTACTAACTAATAGCTTAAACTTTGAATATATTAATTATCACTACTTTTTCCTATCTCACAAGTAGTAAGCTCTATACTACTATTTTAATAGTTGAGTTTTTCAAATTTAATCTAGTTGTACATTTTTTCATATTTGATAATAGTCATATAAAACATTGATATATATATATATCTGGATAAAGCATAGTCATTAGAGAAGGTCCACCAATGTTTAAATTGACAATGTCTTGCTTTGTACCTATATTGTATCATTCCTGAATTCAAGATATAGAGTTCTTCCTCTACAATATTTTTTTGTACTCTGATGAGGCTGTTTTCCATAATAATGATATATATATACAAAAAAATAAGAGGTAGGAAACAGAGTGTCATGAGTACACTTTCTTTACTCTTGATAACTCTGAAAGGCACACCCCCTAGTTCTTTATGTCAAAATGCTATTACTAATGGAATTTATAGATTGTTTCCATGCTTAGTCGATCTTCTTTTTAGATAACTCTAGCTATGATAGAGCCAAGGAAAATTTTATTTGTTCAAGCAATTTGTGAACCTGGCTTCTTAGAAATACTGGTATATATGTTGTATCCTAGGCATGGGTTTGGCATTTTCAATATTAATTTTATAATGAAACCAGAATGTATTGTTATAGGAAATAATTTATGCTATGGTTTCCCAAAGATTTAACTTGAAATAATATTGGATTTAACTTCATTCTAATTTATTTTAGAGTAAACAACTAGATCAAAATTTTATTAGGAAATAGTTATAGGAAATAGATTTGCTAACCTTTTTTTTTACCTTTTATAAAACTCTATTATATTATTAGATCATTTTTATTTACAAAACTAATATAAACCCAAAGTAGGGGCTTATTATATTATTAGATTTGTCTATTATTGGCCTGATAAAAAAATTATGTCTTGATACATGTCTTACATTTTAAATTTTTTAGATATGGATTTTGATGAAGATGAGATCATTGTACACATGATGTTCCAACAGTTGAAAAGAGGTTGTTTGGCGAGGATACAATCGTGATAATGGCTTTAAACCTGACACTCATTCAGAAGTTGAAAATAGGTCCAAAGAAAAAATCCCCGGTTGTGGTATTAAAGCAAACCCACACATCGAGTCAAAGATGAAATTGTTAAAACGACATTACAATTCAGTATCTGAAATGTTGGATCATACATGATTTGGATGGAACGAAACTTTGAAATTTGTGAAAGTTGATACAAACGACCAATGGGAATGTTATTTGAAGGTATATGTCTTACTCTTTTGAAAATTATATATACATATTTATTCCAATTGTATACACATTTTTTTTTGTCATTTTTAGAAGGATCCTGATGCAAGGGGATTAAGAAATAAACCATTCCCATTATTTGATAGGTTGGGGTATATATTTGGAAAGGATCGTGCCACTGGTGTTGCTACTGAGACTGCTGCAGATGCATTAGAAGATTTATATGCTGAAGTAAACGAGAATACGTCTTTAGATGAAAACACTCCAGGACCTTTCACTAACCAAGCTTCCCCAACGAACAACAATAATAGCAAGCGAAAGAGGAAGAGGAAGAGGAGCAGTGATGGATTAAGCACAGGCATGCAAGAAATGGCAAGTGTTTTTAAAACTTTTGTTGAGAGTAATAACAAAAATTTTGAAGCCTTCAACGACAATCTCAGGGCAAATTGCTTAGCAAAGAATATAAAACACGTGCTTGAGAAGCTAAACAAAATAACATCTCTAACTGCAACGAATAGTGTTTTTCTAGTTAGAAAGATTGCCAAGCAAGTAGACTACGTAGATATCTTCCTTTCTATGTCAAATGAAGATCGACTAGAGTTTGTAGCCCAACTACTTGAAGATGGTTCTTAAATTGTCTTCATTTTGTTACAATAGGGAATGCTTGAAAATAATGTTTAGTTTTTATTTAGAAGACTACGAATTATATTTTATTTTTAATTTTTAGGTGAAGAGTACAACTACTAATTTTGATACACTATGTATTTTAATTTTTAATGCATTATGTCAATTTTATATTTATTGTCTTTATTTTATACTCATGTTTAGAATATTTTATTTTTCATAATCACATTATTTTTGCTATTTATGTGTAGTAAACAAATTTTGAAAATATTCTATTTATTTTTCATAATACTAGTAAAAGAATAGTTAAACAAATGATTTTAGGCTAAATAATATTGAAAAATATCATAAAGTGATAGTTTTATAGCATTTTTCATATGCGAGTAAAAATGACAAGTTGAAAAAGTATGTTAAGAAATTAAACAAATATTATTTAAAATGATTATCACACAAAAAGGTATATTAGTAAAGTTGAACACAAAATTTTCCTATCCGATGTGCGCCAAACGCTTATATAGGATATCCTCTCTTATCCGATCATTTAATCCGAGACAATTCCACACGCATGATGGTATTATAGCTTATTCGAAAGGCTCTTATCCTATCATGTCATATCCTTATCCTATCCTATCCGACCTTCTTATCCGGCGCGACAAACGCACCCTTATATTTAGTATAGATAAGGAATAGACATATTACTACATAGTGCATTACTCACTGGGAATTAATCTAGTCTAGGGAGTGATTTATGATTCTATAGTTACATCTAAGGCTGTTGAATTATGCGAAGGATCACCCAATAAAGCTACCGAATCTGTCGTAGTTTCACTTCATGTCATTGCCTCTACCTCCTGTTATTGAGACTGAAGCGGCTCAGGTGGAATTTTCAAGTGTTCAATTTCACTTTCAAGCATTTTGACGACTACATTCATCGAAGGATGGTCCAACGGATTCATTTGTATGCACCATAATGCAACTAACGTCATCTTTTTCACGGTTTTCTTCTCATCTTCATCGTGACTGCCATCTCCCATTTCGAAGTTCTTCCCTTTGCTGAATCGGTCATAAATGTGACGCCCCGAATCCCGTAATGAGATTTTCACCTCCGGGACACGGTTAATCACGGATGCCGTGCGCGACGGCGGGTTTAAATTTATAAAAACACAACTTTTAAAAACTTCCTCAAATAAAAACCTGATTATAAATAAATTCCCTTTTTGTAAAAATTTGGCATGTGGAGTTTATTCAGTTAATAAACCGCCATGTAAAAATCAAAACCAATCACATATCAATTCACATTAAAACAACTCCACATATAGAAATCAACTCAACAAGTTTACATCGAAATGTTCACATATCAAAACCGGTATTAAAGCTTCTACAAAAGATCTTTTACAAAACAACATAACCAATCATTTTATACAACGAGGTCCTTTTCATAAAGGACCCAAAAGACAGCATATGGACATCAGAGGTCTCTAGACTCGTAGATCACGCGCCATTCCCCAATGCTTGACCTACAAAATTGTTTAGAAAATGGGATGAGCCAAAACCGGGCTCAGTGGGAACTATATAAGTTTTGTATAGAAAATAACTACTTTTCTTTACTACAAAGTTTATAAAACAATGCAATCTACACACAAGTGCATGCCGATCCCCACTAGGATTCCCATCCTTATTCACCGAAGGCTATCTATCCGACTAACTGAGACGTCCCTAGATGTCCCATGGAATACTCTCAACTAATTCCCGTATCACCAGAGAACCATTGGTATAAAACTATCTCATCATAAACACTAGCTTCCTATGGTCCATCATGCTATGACGGATTCGCTTCCCGTAGTCAACTGACCCGTGTAATGCTTGTCATACAATCATCTCGACGTAATCACATGAATAAGAATAATAACCACAAGAGATATGATACAATCAACCATACAAGTAACAAACATATAAAGATCACAATGTCATATCTCTTGTATAAAGCCTCAGCTTACACCCCGCGGTCACTAGGCTTAGAGCATCGGTTCCCGAAGGACCCCAAGCTCTAAACTAATCATGTCTCCTCCAAGTGAGCGAACTGCCCAGGGACTCGGTCCTTACTTGTAATTCATTTGGAGATAAACCCACGTAAGACATTTTCCCGGGGACAACACTCCAAATACTTAACAAGAAGAACACCCGTACAAGCACGTTCCTCCGAGGATGGAACTACCTTAGGATGTTTCATCTAAGTGTAGGGATACTACTTCCCGGAACACCATTCCGTTAATAGAGCCACACGATCTAATCCGCAAGCCAGGGAAGCTATAAATGCAGGACTACGAAACTCATCCGCGAGAAGGCAATATACATCAATATGATAACATAACAGGCGGCTACAACCGCACTGTACTGGGTAGCCCTTTCCCATGTCCGCTTTGGGTGGCTCCACTCCAGTTACAACGAGTACCGGTACTCAATCATAGCGGCTCCAACTGCTGCGGCTACAACCGCACTCAATGGGCTACAACCCAATCATAAGGTAGGGCTACAACCCTCCTTGGTAAGGCTACAACCTTACAATCAATGTCCACATAGATAGTTGGCCAATCATCAATCAAGAACATGCATGTATAACATAGATGTCCCAGCATCATTATTAATATCATTCTACCACGTGTGATCATATCAACATCAATATATCCATTTCATCATATATATATATATATCACAAGCCCACATAATCTATCACACGTGTAGAAATTAACATAAGGGCTAAACATGTCATTCACATGGCATGAACAATGAAATTCATTTCTTTAGCCTCATCATAATATCAATAATCAAATCTTATGGCCAATAAACTTCATTTACATATATATCTCACACCATTAGAATGTACCTAAGCAGCGTACTCATTACTAGTATTAACGATAATCTACAAGGAGCGCCAAGTTCACAATTCGCTACGTACGGTTCCGTCTTTGTGGGTTTTTAAGGAAATATCCTCAATAGGACTCGATACTTGTTACTAATGTAATATATAGGTATTTCTACCATTTCCAACCCACAAATAGGCATCTACTATGCACAAACCCCAAAGCCTCCCATTCATAGGTTAAACATGCAACTAGAAAATGAGTTCATTGTGAATCTCCAAACATGTGTAATGGAAACATGAAATTAATCATACATACATGCAATATATGTGTTAACCCATCATTCTCAACAACCAATTGGAGTTTATCCTAAGCCAATCCACATGTTTCAGTAGAAACCTAGGGTTTCATGAAAATCTCCCCCACTTGTGTAGAAATCCCAAATGCAGCATTTAATAATTTGAAAAGCAAGTTTAAACATAATACATAAATATGATGTGTTGTCTATATAAGGCACCAATTATCCTACATTAGGTATAGTTATCTCGAAGGCAACCGAAGGGCTACAACCCTTATAATATCAAGAGGACTCCAACCTTCATCTAGTACCAGGACTCGGGCTCCAACCCGTAAGATAATCAAGCGGCTCCAACCGCTGCGGCTCCAACCGCACATATGGGCTCCAACCCAATAATTATAAGCAAGGCCACAACCATGCTATATACACCTATGTAGATAATTGTGCCACTAGAGGTAATATCATAAACAACAAAACACTTGTATGTATATATATACCAAAATCATAAGTAGCCAACACAATCATTGAGTCCCAAAGCAACTTATACATATTTTCCCCATCATCTCCATGTACAAGTGTGATAAAATCATCAATCATTCCACCAAGATAAGTATACCCATAGTTCATGTAGAAATTTATAAGCTTTATCTCCATCTTGGTGGGTTTTGGGCAAAACATAATAAATTGAGACATATATGCTTGAAACATAGTAAAATCAAATGATATCAAGCATTAGTAGTAAGCCAATCAAAGTTTTGTAACCCTTTGCCCAATTGTAAGCTTAACCCACCTAGGGTTTGTATAATTTTTGGGGAAGATGATAATACAAGAATAAACCTTTAAGAAATTAGTTTTTGTAATATTGTCCCCACCTGGATTGAAGCCTCAAACATAAATTGAAGTCCCATGGATGGAGGAATGTAGCTGCCCTAGCTTTCTCCAAGCTTTCCCAAGCTTCCATGGAGGTTTTGATAGGAGGAAGATGATGAATAGTGATGTTGTGTGCGTAATTCTTGAATCAAGATGAAAATCCCACCATGATAACTTACATATATCATCTCCCTCACTTTAGAACTCTTTTTAGGTGTGTGGGAGAAGCCTAGGGCGAAATAGAGGAGAATATATGATTTGAGTGTATAAAAATGGGGTCAAAGTTCTGGAAAATTCGACTCTAGGGAACCAAGATCGATCTTGGGGGTCCAAGATCGATCTTGGGAGCTCTCTGCCAAAACGTTTCCTCCCAGGATAGCCCAAGATCGATCTTGGCCTTCCCAAGATCGATCTTGGAACCACTGCACTAAATCCAACTGATTTTTGGCTTCCCGGACCTTCAAAATGCTGGAATCTCATCCCGGGCCAAACACGGAAGTTGTAGAGGGGAACAATACGGAGATTTTGGCACTGACGGGGACTCATTCGGACATCGAATGAAGAAGTTATAGTATCCCAAAGTTGGCCAAAAACCATTAATAACGAAAGGACCAAAACTCACCATATGCAACCCGAAATCGATTCGGACCGCTCGAATCACCAAACAATCATTCGTACAAGTGTAACTAGACTAATACTACTGGTGCAAGGTGGCAGAGCAGTACGAAACTCCATAAACTGTGATTTCACCATTCGTGGTGAAATAAGCGATCGAATGAAGGCAACCCCGGTGGAATAAATGAACCGGGTATTACAATAAATCCAAGACGAAAAATATTGGCTAGAATTATCTTCATTAGCTGGTACGTCCTGCAATCCCACCATTTCCATCAATAACATTCCGAAGCTATACACATCAGCCTTGTACGATACACCTCCAATGCTTCTATTGATCAGTTCGGGAGCAACGTACCCAAATCGTTCCCCCAGCTATAGTGAGAGACACGATACTATTGTCAACCAGACACAATTTTGCAAGCCCAAAATCGAAAACTTTTGGGACAAAGTTATCGTCTAGAAGAATGTTATGTGGCTCGATATCAAAGTGAAGTATTTGAATGTCACAACCTCAATGCAGATACTCGATCCCTCGTGCAACTCCAAGAACAATTTGGTACTTTCTCTCCCAACTCAACACGGGGATGTTGATGTTCCTCTCTCTGGAAAAGAGATACTTTTCAAGAGACCCATTCGGCATAAAGTCATACACGAGAGCACGTTTGGTTCTCTCAGCACAAAATCCAACTAAACGCACCACATTGACATGATGAATTCTACCGATTGTAGCAACTTCATTGATGAAGTCTTGCCCATTGGCTTTGGACTTGCCTAGTAACTTGACCGCCACAAGGCCACCGCTTCTGAGCTTTCCTTCGTACACGGAACCATAGCCACCTTTACCCAATTTGTCTTTGAAACCTTTGGTCATCTTCATGATTTTGGAGTAAGTGTACCGAATAGGCATGAGATTATTTTGACTTTGCAAATAACTTTCAATCTCGTCGAACATCGATAAATGCCTTCTTCGCAGTGTATAGATTAATAATGTTAATGCATAGGGAATCCCGCATAAGATTTTTACTACAATGTTTAGTCCTATGTACATAGGAAAATAAACATGATAATTAAAGGAATAAGAGGAGAAGCCGGGGGGGGGGGGGGTTGATCTATGAATGTCACCATATTGAAATTTCAAATGAGTCCTTAAAGATGCATTGGCTTACCTATGAGCGGGAGTACCACGTAGTAAAGAAGGCCTGTTAGAAATTCAACAAAACTAAGCTAAACAACGTGGTGGCCAAGTTCTATAGATTGAAAAACAAGAATGCCAATTAAAGCTATGTATACATAGATACTATATATAATAAAGCATTGACCTTGAGAAATACAAGTTCATACTTAACTATTGAGTCATTTATCATCAGTGTTATAATATGTTTTTTCAAATTATACATATGCAAGTCGCAATTGCAATGTGTGTGCAAGGTAATATAGTGTATATATAAGTCTTAGTGATACTTTTTAACACACTAGAATATTACCCTGCACACACACCAATTTGAAGAGAATAATTAGCAAAATGATCAGTGGCCAAGGTGACACAAATTCAGTGACAGTTGAAATCCATCCTAGCTTCGTAATGTAATATAGATTGAACCATTACAATTTCAATTGGAAGTAGAATATGAGTCCAATCAGACTTGTTAAATCTAAATAGTTTGATTCACGTCGTCTTTTTGAATATGACAACTACTCAACCTATACAACTTGTAATTTCCATTGTACTTTATAGCTTAATATGTTGTACTTCTTAGTTTCAATGCATTAAATTACATCCTTATGCCATATATTTCATTTTTTTTTCTCTTTTGAGCTTGTGTACATGCATTTTCACAAGAGGAAACAAGATGAGGGAAAGCTTACTCACAAAGCGCAAAATCCAACAGCGAATATATGAGTGAACCTAAGTTATCGAGGGAACGAATAATATCAAACAATAGAACATTTGTAGATAAAAAACATAAACGTAAACTAATATCTTGAAAGTTAATATAACATAGCTAGACACGCCAATTTAAGATGTGCAAGATTCTAAATGGCTTGAAAAAAATAGATTGCAACTATATTTCATAGTCATTTTAAATAAGAGATAGATAGATGCAGTGGTGAGAAATGGTGTCAATATGATAACTTCAAGCATGGAAGACAACAATTGGAAAAACAATAACATAAACGAAGGGAACAATATCAGTTCTTTCCATTCAAATTTAACTTTAGACTTTTATAGATGTGTCACAATTAAACCTGTATACGCATGCAAAGTGAACTAATGAAGTTCAGAAATTAAATCAACATTGAGAATAATATATAGTTAATGAGAGTTCATAGATAATATGATAGGACAATGACTGAGTTTGCCGTGTAGAACAGGGAGGCTAAGCCAAAACCATATAACAAGATGAAGGTTAATTTATTGATATTGCCACAAGATGAAGGCTTGCAGTCACGATTTTGCTTACTGTTTGAAGTTTAAGAGAGAGAGAGAGTTGTAAACGTAATGTTTGACCCATAACATTGCACCAAGATCCAGTAAATATGTTTGGCCCAAAAAAGTAATCTTCAGTTTTGTGGTTGGTCCAGACCATCTTGCAACTGCCAAGAAGCTCATGACATGATTTTTGTTTTACAGATTAGGATGTAGCTAGCAACATCCTAAACTATGTAAAAAAAGGGAAAACCTTGTTACCAAATTTCATATCCATTTCAGGTCACTAAACAAACTGACCAGTGAATTGCTCAAACTCAAATCCAGATCAAAATTAACAATTATGAAGGATGAGCACATTTTCATTCCAATTGCTAGACATGTACAGATCTGCGAGTAACAAACTTTCAGACATGTAGAATTGTAGAACAGTCTTGCACAAGCAGAGAAGACTAATGAACATCAGAAATTAATCATTCATATTTACACACCGTGATATAATGGTAACAAGAATTGAGATAGATATAGAGCAAAATCTAACATTGAATAAAAAGTAATGTATAACATGAAGTCTGAAGCTAATTTTTCAATTACTTTTATTTCTTACCACACGGGAAGACTGATGATGTAAAGGGCATAGAACAATAATAGTATTCTCCGGATGAGCATTTCTCCTTATTGGAATCGTCGAGGTAGCAATAATTGCCTTCGCCCCTGCAACTTTTTTTACCCAGGACGTTAAACCATGAAAGCTCAAAACCATATAACAAGGCATTGCGGATGTCTGAAAATGAACAGCAGGATTCTTCCTTAACTGGCCACGATGTCATCACCATTAGCTCTACACTGCAAAAGTCTCTCAAGTCTGATGAATTCATGTGGCCAAACTTTAAATAGGTAAATGAAACAGTAGTATTATTACTACTTGTGCCATTGATACAAGGAGCGGCGTCCACGTAGAGAGGAGAATTCACCCGATATGGACGTTTTATAAAATATATAGGCTTTGATATTTCAGGTTTTATCTCTGTTGTTCTCCACTTACAGTAGTTGTAAGGGCAGTATACGTCTCCACCTTTGAAGTCTGACATGGATAAAGAATAGTCGGGAAGGGAGGAACAATTGTCCTTCTGAATAGTAGCGTCGATAAGGTGGATTGTGAAGTTCAGGTAATTGATAGCTTGAACGAAGTATTTATGGGAATTCAAGTACAAGACCGTATGATTGAGACCGTCTTCACAAGCAAGCTCGTACCTAGGATCATCACAGTTCTCTGGACTACCTTTTAATCGAAAAGGGTAGCTTATGTTATGAATATTGCCACAAGATGAAGGCTCGCAGTAACCATTTGAAGTTTGAGGTAATTGGACAAGAACTAGCACTGCGAAACATGAAAGAAGGATGCTTCTTCTCGACATCATGAACAAGTGTGTGTGTGTGTGTGTGAGAGAGAGAGAGAGAGAGAGAGTTAATGTAAACGTATTGTGGATGATGCCCTTCAACTTTGTCGTGCAACAAGTCTTCTAGGAAATTGGTGGAGCAGAGTTAAGCTGAGTCAACCACAGGTTCACATTATTGAGCTGTTGCCTACCACATACAACTAGTGGAGCAATTTCCACGCAGACAATTTTGACCTAAGACAATCCTAGTCCCAGCATAAGAAAGAATATGTGCACTTGTCATTTCATGAAATGCACTATTTGATTCACTAGTTCTTAGAAACTTTTCAAATTAAGAGATAGATATCTTACAATATGACCACTGAAAAAAGTAGAATCAAACTTAATTTAGAGCATACAGATAAGGGCTGTTCGAAATGGCAAACATATATCCTATTTCTTTTGTTGTTCATAGTTTTGTTTCTAAGGCTCGGGTCTGGCCAAGATGAGTGCACCACCGTTTCTCACTGCAAGGCAAATGGTCCAGCCATCCAGTTCCCTTTCCGGCTGAAAAATCACGAGCCAGAAAGCTGTGGCTATCCTGAGTTCGAGCTGTACTGTGACAAGGATAACGAAACATTCCTCGAGCTGTCATTTTCAGTGAGTCTACTTGTCAAGAAAATCGATTATAAAAATCAGGTGATTCAGGTATGTGACCCTGTTGGCTGTATTATAAGACAGCTCCTCAAACTCAATTTATCTGTCACACCTTTCCAGTTCAAGCACAAGCACAAGCACATGCGCAAGCGCGACTTTTCCTTTTACAATTGTTCTGCACCAGAAAGAGATTTGTATAAACGTGTTCCTTGCCTCGATGTCCTGGGCTACAATGTTTATGCCATTCATTTCGAGTATTACATCGACTCTGCTCCTCTGACATTTTGCACAAAGATCGGTGACATTGCATCACTTCCCTGAAATTTATTTCACACAAAAAGTAACCATTTTTTCTTGAGTTGGTCTAGACCATCTTGCAGCTACTGTGAAGCTCATGACATGATTTGTGGCTTCAAGAATTACTCCAGCTTCAATAATTACACTGCACGACCAGAAACTCAATGTTTCCCCAAACTGAAAATACCCAAAGGTATTTCAGTTTAATCAAAAAAATTCATCAACCTCTGTTCTACCAAAGGTTGAGTATTTAACCAATTTGCCACCTTAACTACTAACAAATTTTAATCTAAACTATTAATTTTTATTTGTTTTTCGGCAAATTGACACTTAAGTTTTTTGGGCCAATTTTACACCTTCTCACTCAATTTACAAAACTAACGGAGGAAGAGGTGCTACAATGACACGATTTTCACTCAACTTTCATTTCCCACCATTTTTATTAACCAACTCTGCCGGCCTGTAACTCTCTAATGCGATCTCCAAATGACTCACCATTTGAACCATTAGTTAAAACACATATCCCTCAACAACTTTCATGTTTTGGCAAAATTCTGAATCACGCATCTCGAAGATCTAATCAGCTGCTGATTTTGGGGGTCGCATGGATTAAAACAGTAGCACTTGCGTATGCAAATCCCCAACTCCAACATCTGATTCGACTTTCAAGATACGTGAAATGAAATTCCGCAAAAAATACAATAGTCGTATGGTCTAACTAATGAATTAAATGGGCTGGTCGTTTGGACATCTGAGATACATGCCCACAAAGTTGATAAAAAATCATTTTTTTCCCAATTTAATTATTTCCTTAAATATGTGGGTTTTTTGTTTTTTTTTTGTCTTTTATTTCCCTCAAAAAATTGAATTAAGGAAAGTAAGAAAAGAAAAAACAAATATTTAAGAGAAAAATTAAATCGAGTTTGCGGGAAAGAAAAGAAAGAAAAAAGTTACGGACAATTAATTTGGAAACAAAATGAGTTTTTTACCAACTTTGCGGGCACATAACTCTCACACACGATATCTAAATGACCAACTGTTCAAACCATTACTTACAACACATATCTCTCTACAACTTTCAAACCATGCATCTCGGGGGTCTAATTAGCTGCTAAAGTTGGGGCTTTGCGCACGCGCAAGTGCCACAATTTTAATCCATGCAAACCCCCAACTTCAACTGTTAATTAGACCCTCGAGATGTGTGATTCGGAATTGGTAATTAAATAAAAATAGTGAAAAATGGAAGTTGATTTAAAAGTGTGTTATTTTGGCACCTCCTCTGTTAGTTATATTAATAGAATGTGACGGAGGTGTCAAATTGACACAAACTAATAGTTTAAGTATTGATTTGGCAAAAAAATAGTTTGGATGACTCAGTAAACATTGTTAATATTTAAGGTGTGATATTGGTTAAATACAAAGGTTCTAATGTTCTATTGAGAACAAGATTTCTCTTGTACTCTAAAATATATTTAAGTTACAAAGTGAATCATAACTCACTACGAGAAAAGTAGCATTAAGTCACTATGAGAAAAGTCGCATTGAGTCACTATGAGAAAAGTGGTATTTCTCCGCATTAGCTTAATGCCACTAAAAGTGGTATAATTGTCACTAAAAAAAATTGTGGCATTTTTCCCGGCATTTGTTTAAGCACCATAAAACTTAAAAGCTAATGTCTTAAAAGATTTGTGCCATTTCTACAAATACCGGAAAATATTAGTAGCATTTATAATGGGATTTATGTAAAATGCCGAGAAAACTTTATTAGCGGCATTTATAGTAGAACTTATGCAACACCCAAGAAAAACTTCATTAATTTGCAGCATTTTTATAAATGCCGGGAAAACTCTACGTTGGATAAAATATTGAATCACACATATTTTGAACCTATGCAAATCTTCACTATGCTAATCTTCATCCCCTTACCCCTAACTGCTGCGCAAAAAATACTCATTCATTACTTAATTGTAAAGTTTCTTTTAATATCTTATCTCAATATATTCATATTGAAAATCCATAAAACATCGCTTAATTTTACTGGCTGCAAGCCTAAGTACTCATTCATTACTTAATTGTAAACTTTATTCTTTTAATATCTTATCTCAATATATTCGTATTGAAAATCCATAAAACATCACTTAATTTTACTGGGCTTGCCGTTTGGGCCATTCGCATGGTTAAAATTGAAAAAAAAGACGAACTAGAATTGCATAAAGTTTTTCATTGATTTAGCTTTTGTACTTTGTTCAAATTGTATGACAATACTTAATAATTTTTTTTTAAAGACAACTAAAATTCTCATCGGGTGTGTTAGGCTTGGTCATTTTTCAAGTTAGGTCTATCTAGTTCGACAATGGCCAAAGCCGCCTAATTGTCGTCTTTTAATATTCCAAGACTTAATTTCTATACACTAAAAACAGCAAAATTACTATAATATCTTTATATATATCTGCACAATCGAAGGTAATTAAAAGAAAAATGTATATATTCAATTGTAAAATTATCTTAGCAACCTCAAAATTTCATCCCACTTGCGAGAACTCTAGTCAATTAGTTTAAATGGCAAAAATGGAAACTCAACATATATATAATTTGTCAAGATATATTATTCTACACTACTGCTCCTGCCATAAGTTAATAAGATAATTATTAAACTATGTTATTTTATACTCCTATAAATACATAGATATATATATAGAGAGAGAGCGTTTCATATACGGACCGGTCCGTACGGACCGAGACCTTTAGCGACGGTTTTCCGTCGCGAATACATTGGGGGTATGTTTTTAGCGACGGAAAACCGTCACTAAAGGTCCCGGTCCGTACGGACCGGTCCGCATGTGAAAATTTCCGTATATATATATTGTAAAGTAATAATAAGATTTTAAAAATACATATTGTGATAATATACTTTCATCAGAAAACTACATCACCAACAAAGTTTAATTACAAAATGCTTTAATACTTAAAATTTCCTTTACACTTTTAGTAAATTTCAAAATGCCAATAATTTACAACTTTTGTAGCAAAAAGCAAAAAAAAACTGGCGTTTTGCAACACATGTCATTAAATTAATGGCATTTTGTAACAAATGACGTGAAATTGATGGAATTTATTAGAAAATGTCATGAAATTGTCCCCGCAAATTCCCCGCATTTGATACAAATGCCGGTAATTCCCAGCATTAACAACTAAAAACCCTCAATTTCCGACACTTTCTCCACAAATGCCAAGAAAACTTTATTTCCTAGTTCCTACACTTAATTCAAATGCTGCTACATAAATGACTGTAAAAGGTACTTTTCTTGCGGTGGGTGGCACTTCAAGATTTCTAATTATAGATTTTGTAAATATAGCTAACAATTTTATTTATCATTTTACAGGTAAATCAGACAAACCATTAGTTGCAGGTGAAGTGTTTCTTTTCCTTAATTTATAATGTGTGAAATTTATTTGTAGCATGAAGTGTTTTACTTACTAATACATGCTTTTGTGTATATATATGTCTGTGTGTGCAGGTGAGGTCTCGGGTTCTTTTCTTTTTCTGCTACTGATCATTGTACTCTACATAGTCTGGAGCTCAAATAAAACAGACAAAGAGAACCAAGTAAAGGTTGAAAAGTTCTTGGCAGATTACAGAGCTCTCAAGCCTGCAAGATACTCTTATGCAGTCATCAAAAGGATCACCAATCAGTTTAAGGATAAATTAGGCGAAGGAGGTTATGGAACGGTGTACAAAGGAAAGCTTTCCGATGAAATTTTTGTAGCTGTTAAGGTCCTTAACAATGTCAAAGGGAAGGGGGAAGAATTTATTAACGAAGTTGGAACAATTGGCATAATTCACCACGTTAATGCGTTCGTTTCGTTGGCTACTGTGCTGATGGATTTAGGCGAGCTCTTGTTTACGAATTCCCACTCAATGATTCTCTCAAAAAGTTCATATTTAACAATACTTTGCTCAGTTGGGAGAAGCTTCAGACATTGCTCTGGGCATAGCAAGAGGGATTGAATATCTCCACCAGGGGTGTGACCAACGACTCGTACATTTCAACATTAAACCCCACAATATCTTGTTGGACCAAAACATGAATCCAAAGATCACTGATTTCGGTCAAGCCAAGTAGTGTTCTAAGCAAGGGGGACAGTGGGCTATATTGCACCTGAAGTCCTATCTAGGAGTGTTGGGAAAGTTTCATGCAAGTCCGACGTTTATAGTTTTGGTATGTTGTTGATAGAAATGGTTGGAGGGAGGAAAAATACCGATTTTAAGGACAATACGAACCAAGTGTACTTTCCTGAGTGGATCTATGATCGTCTGGATAAAGGAAAGGACCTGCAGATTCGTATTGAGGAAGATGGAGATGCTATTGTTATGAAAAAACTTACGATCATAGGGCTGTGGTGTATTCAGTGGTATCCAGTAGATCGTCCGTCCATGAAAGAGGTGGTTCAAATGTTGGAAGGAGAAGGAGAGAATATGAGTATGCCGCCAAATCCTTTTACTGCTGCTACAAAGCGAACAATAACAAATGCAGGCCCACATGGAAGAGTTGTTGAACAAGAGTTGTCAGTCATCTTAGAGTTAGAGTGAAAGTCCTATGTTACTAAAGTTGGCAGTCATGAATTACTGGTCTATTAGTTATTTTCTTATAATCATAGGCTTTGTGAGTAGTTTCTCGAAGTTGTACTTCTGAGCGTATATAAAATAAAATTATTGACTTTACATTCCACCTTATTGGATCATTATCAGTTTAATGAGCTACAAAAATTTCAGAATACAAAGACAGAAGACATAAATGAAGCTCAGGTAATTTAAAATGTTCCAAAAAAGAAGATACATACCCATCGGTAAATATAATTGCAACAATTTTTGGACGACATAGTACTGTTATTCAAGTTTTGTAATGTACTATAAACAAAATATAGATTTTCATACTGGCTGTACAATTAACATTTACAATGAAGGGAAGCTACATTTTATTAGGAAAATGTTAACATGTTTACCTTAGTGAAAATACCGTTGACAAAAACAATGTGCTTATGCAGGAGAGTCGGTGTCGCACTAAACACATTTGGGGAACCTTTTCTAGATACTTGGTTGTTGAGGATACTTCCTATAACTCAGAGACTGCGCGGAATGGCTGTTCGAGTATAAAAAACTAACAGCAGAGCGGTAGACCTAGTTGAATGCATAGAAGTTGACACACAAAAGAAGAGACATCTCAGATCAACTAGAGTATGAGTATACTAAAACTAAAGATATGTGTTGCAGAGTAGTTTGTCTAATCCAAAATTCCGAACAGAAAACTATAGAAGTCAGAGGATCAAGATACGAAAAGTTGCTAATAATGGAGACAAATACAAATGAGGTGGATGGAGAAACTTATTGTTTCGTGGTTCTTTTGTTTGAATAACACAGGGGAACTGAAGTCATTATAAGTTATAACACAAGAAGTTCTCGATGAATCTTCAATACTCGTATACCTGGATCCACAGCGGTTCCACATTGCAACTTAAAGCAAGAAAGTGGCCTGGGCTTACCAATCCAAGGATATCTAGCTCCTAGTCAAAACCCTACATTCATCACTTATTTCATAACTAGACCATTCTTCATCAAACAAATTTACATTTAAGATAGTGTCAACTGTAATCATATATATGTGTTTTCAGGTTCAAATCTTAGTTCAATTATCATTTTTTATTTCTAAAGCATGAAGGGTAATTCAGTAATTTCATGTGCATACCAAAAAAATGACCTGATGCATGTGCAGTGTTAATCCGTGATAGTAGGTATATTTTTAAAACTATTTTAGAATGTGATGGTGTTTGGTTGAATAGTTAAAGTGCACGTTCATGTCACAAATATCCTTGGTTCAAAACTCACGACAATTTGGTTTTTTCCTAAATCAACTAAGGATAATATTAAGAGTCATGTTTCCGTTTTGGCACAAAATTGATGTACCAAATCTCCCCATACTAAGTAACTTTTATTCTTGACTGTCAATTACGTTGAAATTGGAGAAAAACATTATAAGTGAAACTAAGATTGAATACACACCCTTGAATAGACGTGTATAGCAAGAGGAAAGCTCTAACTCCAGCAGCAAGTCCGACTTTTGCCTCTGGAATATTCTGCACTTCAACTAGACCTGCAATTGACTTAATGGTATCCGAAGAGCAAGATCTGGGTGATAAAGCAGCACAACCACCCAATTCAGGAAGTGCCTCTTTTATCCTCCCAATTGGCCACAAAAATTCTAAGGTCATATCCTTGAGCTGGAGATTTAGTGTATCATCTTATCTACCAAAGAAGAAGATCCAATGCAAAAGGAAATTTGATCAATAGAGAGCACTAAGTACCCAATAGTATATTGACAAGAAAGGCATCAGAAATCTTACGATAGTAAATAAGTTTTATCTTGAACATCGACGCTTAATTTGGGAAAGAGGGAGTAACAGGTGTATATAATAGCATGAAAGCAACTAATTGCTTAAAAGGCCTGTATTTTTATGTGTACGGGTTTGGCAAGAAAAAAGTGAGTACTAAAAGTAAAATAGAAATAAGATACAAAGAAGATAATGTAAGTGAAAGGTAGAATTTATCGGTTAAATAACAAAATCGCAAACCGTCATGCTACAAAGAGAACAAACTTTTCATGTTTCTATGTAGGTTGTGACAAGTAAGACACTTATGTTTCTTTACAATTACAAAAAGGGTCTTATTTCCCAAAACTTTTTAAACTTTGTATTGAAACAAACAAAGCTATGGTGAAAAATATTTCAACAAATATCTGTAATCGAATGAAAATGACCCGTTTGAATCAACCCAACCTACCTTTAAGTTATATACCATTGGCTCCTTTCCAATTTTTTGCGTAAAGTACATTGTACTTTTTGGTACTTTACCCTTAACAACTACATGAGAAACTAAACTGAACAAGAGACATCATATTTTCTTTCTGATGGAGAGCCCAATATGAATAATTCACCACACTCCAAGTTAAAAATCGACTCAATATACTGATTTTTCGATCGTTTCAACCCACAGCAATACTTGAGTGGTACTCACCTTCACATAAAACCTACCATTTGTAAATATAAGACAATCCCAAATTTAGATTGAAAATAATGATTTTGGTCCAAATCCATTCCATCACAGATTATTTTTCTTAAAAGATTATTTCATTAAATTCTATCTACTGCCACGAGATTGCTTCTCCATAGAACTTTGGCGCTTTGTTTTTACCAAAATAAATCCATTCCATTAGCAAGAAATCATTCAAACTGAATGGTAAACAACCCACTATCCCAAAGACCTCAAAAACATTTGGCAAATATGAGAAACCAAATAACAGTTTAATATACGGGATTTATGAACATGGAAAAGTTTATAGAGCCTAACGAACAAGGAAGAAATAGACTCAGACCCCAGCACAACATCCTCCCAAATCCTTATTTTCGACCCATCCCCAACTTTGAGACTAGTGAAACTAAGGCAAGAGTCCAAGCTTTGTGTGATAAACTTCCAAGGGAACCAATAAGTTCCTCTTACTACCAATTGGAATAACCACCCCCCCAACTCCCCCAAAAAAAATTAGGTGCGGATACGGCCCCCGTACACACGAAAGGATAAACAACCTCTCCACTACTGTTCCAATCTTTTTGACACCTTTTCAATTAGGGGTTCCCAAAAACAAACACCCAGTGGATTTCCGCTCAAAGCTATCCCAAAGGAAGAACAAGATTTGTTAATTTCATTATTTATCAAAGTAAATGTACAGTATCAAAGGACAATCTTAACTCCAAGAGTCTAAAATAGTCATGTTTCATAAGGGCACGAAACATACAAGAAAATCAGAGAGAGTCTCATTGCGGTTAAGCCCAATAATTTGATAGCAATGATCATGACGGTGGCAAATTCCATATGAATCGAGTCTCAATCACAAACATTTATACAAAATTTGGGGAATAATAATAATAATAAAGCTTATAGACATACCCGAAGGAGGAGAGAGAAATGTAGGGGTGGAGATCAATGGAGGCAGCCACCGCCGCAGATCCCTGAACGACGGCGTGTTCGCCGGCGAGTATTATCTTATTCTTACCAGGAGCTCTCGCTTTAACCCACATATTCACTCACTGATCTTAACTATCTCTCCAACAAAGCAAAAATGTGTAGGTTAACAGTCTCCAATTCTTTGAATTCTCGTCCACAATCAATAGTTTCCGACTGTCTACTGTGGCCGACAGACTACAGTCAAATTAGTATTAGGGGTACTTCCAATTTCTGCCTAGATAAAATTGAATCGGATATTGAAAAATGAGGACTTTTGTCACGACCCGCTAAATTTTGTTCTAGAAAACCGGAAAATTCCAGAATGCTACGGAGGCTTACGGAATTTTCTAGAACCTTGTGGAATAATGGAGAATAGCCTCCAACCTTCTAGAGTGTTCTAGAAGGACCTAGATGTAGAACTTTCTAGAATAGCCTAGTTGTAAATAATCTTGGTAGATTATTCTAGAGTATTCTAGTTAGAGATATTTGTATAGAAAGTTCTGGAATGTAAATCAAGACCATTGGATTGGTTTGATCTCGACCGTCCATTTGACAAGGCATCACCTATAAATAGGTGGAGGGTTCATTTGTGTTGAGCATAGAGAGTGAGTTGTAATCTAAGCATTGTAAAGTGTTCTTGAGTAATATAAAGTTTCCTTTATAAACTCTTGTGTTCTATCTTGCTTAAGTTTCATTCGGTGTGTTCGTTATCCTTGAGCCATTGTGGGAAGGCTGACTTAGTGTAAATCTGTGAGGACGGAAGTTTGAAAGCACTAAGTGCCGCACGTGCCTTGAAGAGGTTCAAGCCTGTGACAAGTGGTATCAGAGGAAAGGTTTACTACAACCGTTATTATGGCGAAAGAAGGTGTTGAAACTCCGAATGTCGCAGAGGAGCGGGGAAGGAGGGAGGACCTCCAAACAAGCAAGAAGTCTAGAAGCAAGAGTCGCCCACCGGTTCCTTCTGCTGGGGCGTTTGACGAAGTTCTCGTCAATATGGGGGAACGTATTGAGATGGTGGAAAGTTCACTTTCGACCTTAGAGTCCACCACCATGGAACAACTTGACACGGTCAAGGAGGAACATGGTTCTCTAAGGGATGACTTTACGTTGCTAGAGGCTAAAGTGATGGATGCCATACAGGCAATCCAAATTCAAGTAAACAAGCTTAGCGACGAATTGTCGAAAGGACTCGATGCGTGCAAGAAGGTTGCAACTGGCTCAAGTCCAAATATGGTAGTGGTAACTTAAAGTGCCGACTTACCTAAGCCCAAGGAATTCGATGGAAAGCGAGATGTAAAGGAGCTCGAAGACTTCATTTGGAGGATGGAAAGATACTTCGAGGGGGCCAACATCATCGACGAGGCGAATAAGGTACGCACTTCAACTATGTATCTTATGGACACTGCTGCTCTATGGTGGCGTCGTAAACACACCGAAATAGAAAGTGGTTCTTGTAAGATAGATAGTTGGGAGGAATTGAAGAAAGAACTTAAAAATAAATTATATCCCACCAATGTTGTCTATGAAGCCCGTAAGAAACTGAGGGAGTTGAAACACAAGGGCACTATTAGGGAATACGTGAAAGAGTTCACGACCCTTGTGCTTCAAATCCCGACAATGAAGGATGAGGATCAACTATTTTACTTCATCGATGGATTACAAAATTGGGCAAAGCAAGAAGTGCAACGTCGGGGAGTAAAAACGGTTGACGATGCCATCACCGTGGTCGAATCCCTGTCCGAGTTCCAAAGGAGCACGACCGACCATTCCAATCCTTCAAAAGGCTCCAAGAGTAATTTGGGCAAAGGTGGGGGAGAAAAGAAGGACGGCACGAAGAAGTACTTCAACAAAGGGGAGAATGCTTCCAAGCCCTTGAGTTCTCAAGGCAAGTACGATGAGAAGAAGAAAAGCACGATGGGAACTCGAGCATGCTTCGTGTGCAAGGGACCACATCTAATGATGGAGTGTCCCAAGCTAGGATCGTTGGCAGCCATGACAGAGGAACGAGGTTCATCCTCTTGCCAAGAGGAGAAAGAACAGTTTAGCTCATTGCAACTGCTAAACGCCCTCAACGCCAAGGTTATCCCACCAACCAACGCAAACAAAGGACTGATGTACGTGGAAGCCAAGCTGAATGGGCAAACCGCATTAGCGATGGTGGACACGGGTGCCACTAACAATTTCATCACGGAGGATGAAGCTAAACGATTAGGACTCGGGATCACTAAGGGAGGTGGAGTCCTTAAGACGGTCAATTCTCCTACCACACCACTAGCTGGAGCAATTCACGAGGCGAAAATCCAACTAGGATCATGGAAGGGCCAAGTGGATCTTTCGGTGGCAAAGATGGACGAATTCAACTTGGTTCTCGGGCTAGACTTCTTGAGGAAGGTTAACGCCATCCCAATACCTTCCTTCGACTCGGTTTGCATTTTGGAGAAGGGGTCTTCATGCATGGTGCCTACTGTGTCCAAGGCAAAAGTTGTGGGTTAACTTTCAGCCATGCAAGTTGCAAAAGGGTTGAAGAAGGGGGATATGACGTACTTGGCATGCCTAAAGATGGAGGACCAAGACGAGACCGCGATCAGGCAAAGGGGCGAAGAAATGCCCGATATCATCAAAGGCGTCCTTGAGGAGAATGAGGACGTGATGCCACCAGAGCTACCAAAGAGATTACCACCTAGGAGGGAGGTGGACCATAAAATTGAATTAGAACCAGGTACGAAACCACCGGCCATGGCACCTTATCGAATGGCACCGCCGGAGTTGGAGGAACTTCGAAAGCAATTGATGGAGCTACTCGACAAAGGGATGATACGGCCTTCAAAAGCACCTTATGGCGCCCCCGGTCCTATTCCAAAAGAAGCATGATGGATCGTTGAGAATGTGCGTGGACTATCGGGCACTTAATAAGGTAACGATCAAGAACAAATATCCTATTCCTTTGATTGTTGATTTGTTCGACAGGCTTGGAGGAGCCAAGTATTATATGAAGATGGATTTGCAAAAGGGCTACTACCAAGTTCGAATACCAGAAGGTGATGAGCCCAAAACGGCGTGCATCACTCGGTACGGATCATTCGAGTGGTTGGTGATGCCATTCGGCCTAACCAATGCCCCGGCCACATTTTGCTCGCTGATGAATAAGATCTTCCAACCATACTTGGACAAGTTTGTTGTGGTCTACCTTGATGATATAGTCATCTATAGCCAAACGTTGGAAGAACATGCTGACCACTTACGAACGGTGTTCAAGCTTTTGCGAGAGAACAAGCTATATGTCAAGAAGGAGAAGTGTTCATTCGCAAAAGAGGAGGTACACTTTCTTGGCCACGTTATTGGCCATGGAAGTTTAAAGATGGACGGGGCAAAGGTGAAAGGGATCAAGGAATGGGAAGTGCCAACCAAGGTAACCGAACTTCGTTCTTTCCTTGGCTTAGTCAATTATTATCGACGATTCATCCAGGGGTACTCGGCGAGGGCCGCCCCACTAACGGACCTGCTGAAAAAGAACAAGCCGTGGGATTGGTCCGAAAAATATCAAACGGCATTCGAGGATTTAAAGGATGCCATCACAAGTGAGCCGATCTTGGCATTGCCGGATTTTACCAAGGTCTTTTAGGTTCAAACGGATGCCTCCGACTTTGCTATTAGGGGAGTTCTTATGCAAGAGAGGCATCCCATTGCGTTCGAGAGCCGTAAGCTCAACGACACCGAGCGTCGGTACACGGTTCAAGAGAAGGAAATGACGGCTATTGTTCATTGCCTACGGGTGTGGCGACATTACTTGCTGGGTTCCAAGTTTGTTATCAAGACGGATAATGTTGCCACAAGTTACTTCCAAACACAAAAGTAGCTGACTCCTAAACAAGCAAGGTGGCAGGACTTCTTGGCGGAGTTCGATTACGTGTTGGAGTACAAGCCGGGCAAAGACAATGTTGTTGTCGATGCTTTGAGTCGAAAAGCCGAGCTTGCTGCCATAAGCCAAGCCAAGGGGACTTTTCTGGACCTGATTCGAGAAGGCTTGGAGCACGACTCTGCAGCTAAGGAGTTGATAAAGGCTGCCCAAGAAGGAAAAACAAGGCGGTTTTGGGTAGAGGATGACTTACTCTACACAACCGGGCAGCAAGTATACGTTCCTAAATGGAACAACTTGCGGCGAGATATTATCAAGGAGTGCCACGATACGAGGTGGGCCGGACACCCCGGTCAAAAACGCACTTTGGCATTACTTGAACGAGCATACTTTTGGCCGCAAATGAGGGACACAGTGGAACTCTATTTGAAGACTTGTCTTGTGTGCCAACAAGACAAGGTGGAAGCAAGGGCACCATCGGGGTTGTTGGAACCCTTGCCGGTCCCGGAGCGTCCTTGGGATTCTATTTCCTTGGACTTCATTAGTGCCTTGCCTAAATCTGAAGGGTTCGGATCAATTATTGTGGTGATTGATCGATTTTCTAAATATGGCACATTCATCCCGGCCACCAAGGATTGCACAGCAAAAGAAACAGCAAGGCTCTTCCTTAAGAATGTGGTGAAGTATTGGGGGTTACCTCGGAGCATCATAAGTGATCGTGACCCCCGTTTCACGGGAAAGTTGTGGACGGAGTTGTTTAAACTCCTGGGATCAGACCTACACTTCTCAACCAGCTTTCACCCACAAACAGATGGGCAAACGGAACGGGTGAACGCCTTGTTAGAGTGCTATCTCCAACACTTTGTGGGTGCGAACCAAAGGGATTGGGCTAAACTCTTAGATGTTGCTCAATTTTCTTACAACTTACAAAGGAGTGAAGCCACGGGAAGGAGTCCGTTCGAGTTGGCGACCGGACAACAACCATTGACGCCCCACACATTGACCACTTCTATAGAAGGAGGGAAAAGCCCCGGAGCATATAAGATGGCAAAGTCATGGGAGGAGCATGCCGACTTAGCTCGTTCGTGCCTTAACAAAGCCCGGAGGCGAATGAAGAAGTGGGCGGACAAGAAGAGGAGGCCGATGGAATTCAATGTTGGTGACCAAGTCCTTGTGAAGATTCTCCCTCAACAATTCAAAGCATATCGGAGTGTACACAAAGGCTTGGTGCGAAGATACGAAGGGCCGTTTCCGGTGACCGCTAAGGTTGGTAAGGTATCGTATCGCCTTGACCTTCCTAGCACCTTAAAGATCCATCCAGTCTTTCACGTGAGCATGCTAAAGCCATACCATGAAGACGTGGAGAATCCCAGCCGAAGCGAGTCACAACGGGCACCACCGATTATGACAAAGTCATTTGCTAAAGAAGTTGAGGAGGTCCTAGCAGCTCGTGAGATTCAAAGGCGTGGAGTACCTCCTTGCAAACAATTCTTAATCAAATGGAAGGGATTGCCTGAGTCCGAAATAACGTGGGAGTCGCAAGCCGACTTGTGGCAATTCGAAGACAAGCTGAGGCAGTACAAGGCGACGAGGACGTCGCCAGATTAGGCGGGGGAGAGTGTCACGACCCGCTAAATTTTGTTCGAGAAAACCGGAAAATTCCAGAATGCTACGGAGGCTTACGGAATTTTCTAGAACCTTGTGGAATAATGGAGAATAGCCTCCAACCTTCTAGAGTGTTCTAGAAGGACCTAGATGTAGAACTTTCTAGAATAGCCTAGTTGTATTGGTAGATTATTCTAGAGTATTCTAGTTAGAGATATTTGTATAGAAAGTTCTGGAATGTAAATCAAGACCATTGGATTGGTTTGATCTCGACCGTCCATTTGACAAGGCATCACCTATAAATAGGTGGAGGGTTCATTTGTGTTGAGCATAGAGAGTGAGTTGTAATCTAAGCATTGTAAAGTGTTCTTGAGTAATATAAAGTTTCCTTTATAAACTCTTGTGTTCTATCTTGCTTAAGTTTCATTCGGTGTGTTCGTTATCCTTGAGCCATTGTGGGAAGGCTGACTTAGTGTAAATCTGTGAGGACGGAAGTTTGAAAGCACTAAGTGCCGCACGTGCCTTGAAGAGGTTCAAGCTCGTGACACTTTGCTAGCATGAAAGACGCCGTAAGTTTTTTAATTTATAGATAATTTTAAATTATAAATTTGAAAAAGATATCTACTTTTACTTAAATTCTATATTTAGTTTTGAAATAAAAATCTACTATTATTAAATTCATAATTACAAAATTAATACTCTATTTTGTTTTTTACACAAATTCATCCATCTGACAATTGTATTAAAGTTAAATTAAATTTCTCCATTACTAATTAAAAATAGGATATGCTCATATATATAATATTTTTAGTTTTTTTATATTTATAGAGATGCTTTAAAACTAAAGTTATTAAACTATTAAAATTATTAAAAGATGTTAAGGGTATGTTCTTTTGGCGTGATTTTGATACGTGATTTGGTAAATCATGTGATTTAGATAATTTAGGAATATTGTTATCTTGTGAAATTTTGTAGATTAGCAGATTTCATAATCCGCTCAAATGTTGAGATTTTGAAAATTCTGCCTACTCAAAATAACGCTACATTTAGTATTTTCGTCTTTTACATACTCTTCCTTTTTATCAATTATTTCTCCTACAAAAGATGAATTTGATTTATTTAAAACTAAACCATTAATTATAACACTATTATATAAATATTTTATTATTAATTTAAAATGTCACAATAAAAATACAGGAATTTATTGCGTTTTTTAATTTTATTGGTTTTTTTTTATGTTAAGATCATGTAGGGTTTTTAAAAATAAATAAATTATGTTACTACTTTATATAATTTTTCTAGTTTCAATTCTCAATGATTGCATTGACATATCATTAATGATGCTCCTCATACAAATCAATTATTTTTTTTTTCATGTTATTATCAAACGGAGCCTAGATGAAATAATTAATATTAATTCCTTAAATATTATTTAAAGTGAATGCTTCTATCTTTTAGGGGTTAAAAATATTAATAATATAAATATAAGGTAAAAGTTTGGTCATAAAAATATTGTTTAAAGTGACATTTCTATTTTTAGAGGTTAAAATGTTAACAATATAAATATATGATGAAAGTTCAAAATTAAAAAATTTGAACGCTTATCCAGTCAAAGTATTTGACCAAATATGTGGCCATAATTCGTCTGTAAGTTTATCATAAAACTTACAGACTATTAGATAAGCATTTTCCTTTTTTATATTTTACGGAAATAATACTTTTGTAAATTAAAGGTATATATTTTTTATGTTTCAATTTAATTGTCCACTATTTTATTTATAAATATCTTAAAATAGTTTTCCACGTTCCATATTTAGTATATTATTAATTATAACAATTTTTTTATTTTCAAAATTGCCCTTTAAGCTCTCCACATTTTTTTTTTTATTTTGAGTCTCACCACGTTTTTTTACGAGAAGAAAAGTAAAGGAAATTTTTGGAAATAAGTATTTTCTTTTAGAGTAATCATTATATCTCTTTAATTTTTAGTTTTTCAAAGTGTGACAATTAAATTGGGACGGAGGAAGTATTTAATTAAATTCTAAAAGGAGGGTAACTTTAATTTTTTGTTATAATTTTGAACTATTATAATTTATGGTAAAATGTAAAATTAAATTTGCATTCCATGTTTTAAACATATTGTTATGTTTAAATATTTAATGAGTAAATGACATATTTACACCTTCAACTTTGTACTTAGTTTCAAGTTGCACTTTAAATTTCAATTTATTCCACGTTGCATCCTAAACTTCAAAATGCGGTTTTAATTGCACATTCTGTCAACATTCCTTGATTTTTCTAACATAACCTATCATGTGCATACCACATGATGTAAAGTAAGGGACAGAATGGTAATCCTAAATGGGACAAATAAACTATATAGAGTACTCCTCACTCTCTCTGTCTATCCCATTATGTCGACAACATCCAATGCAAAACAAAAAATGGCAATTATCAGTTACGGTAAATTAGGGCAAAATCGTGACCATGGACTGGGCATTAAGGCCATACACGAAGCGGAATGATGAACAAATTACTTATAGTAAGTTTTCTTTCCATTTTATGAACTTTGATATGATCAAATCAGGTTTTTTTTTGCTTTGATAACGATGTGGTTTTTGATGGTTTTGATAAAGTAGTGTTTCATTTTATGGGATTTTGATGAAAATGAGTTTGTTTTACTTCTTTTTTCTCTTATTTTGATAAACGATGTTTATGCTCTATTTTTCTTCTTCACATATTAATGGCAACACTATCGGCACTTTGTCTATTTTTTCTCCTTTTTTATTGATCATACTTTGTTTTTTATATTGGTTGTTTGTTTTTGTTTGGTTTATTTTAGGTGATGATTCTGAGTATTTTACCATTGCACTGAACTTTGAGCAACATAGGTTTTATATTAATTATTATGACCTTGATAAAAGACTTCCTAAATGCACTAGGAGAACATGCAAATAAACTAAAAATAAATAAATAAAATAAAATAAAATAGCTTACTAATTGAATAAAACAGAATATTAAATGAACTTAAACCAACCAAAAACAAACGTTAGGGGTATCTGTAGTTGGGAGTACAAAACTAGTCCAATCGGGTAATCCAAATATACGTTTGAACGAGATTTCTCACTAAAATCCAGCTCCTAGACCTTCCAACCATCCAATTATAGTATCACTATAAGTATATGATAGCTCATACGTGACAAAGACTATATAGACTAGCTTTGAGTAATATAATTCGACAGTGAAACTTTTTTATTTTAAAAAAGTGTAATTTAGAACCTAGTATTTCTAGTGCGTGACAAAAATAATTCAAGTCAATTAAACTTATCAAAAATAAGTAGCTTAACACTCTTATAAGGTTTGCATATGTTTAAACGTAATTCGAATCAAATCCGTCTTAAAAAGAATGCCGAAAGTCAAAACTAGCACTTTTTCGGCACTTACGTAAATAAATACCAAAACAGTGCCAAATCATCCAATTCACTTATGAAACTAACCTAACTAATTAGAAGATAAAGACTGTCCTCAAATTAGCCATGTTAGGGTTTTGGTGCAAAAATCCATGAATTAACATTTTATGGTTCTTAATCAAATAGAATTTCTAAGCTAACTTATGGAAACATATTTTTAATGCATACAAAGATAAGAAAGTACTCATACATTCAGTAGATGATCTATAACCAATGAAAAAATCAGATTCAAACCTAAATTGGATTATATTCAAAGATTAATCATGCATTATTCACTACGGACCCCTAACTAACGATTGAGCCAGACATATTTAAATTAAAAATAAAAATTAGCTTATAAACCATGAAAAATAGTGGACACATACCTAAGAATATAGAAAATCATATTTGAAAACTTTTAACTTTGAAATTTCTCAATTACGATTTAAAATGAAAATTTTACGGCAGAAATAGTAAACAAACTCAAAACCAACAAAAACTGAAGAAATTCGACTAAAACTCTATAAATTCTATAAAATAAAATTCTATATGATGAACAATGAATCAAATATGAATATCATTGAATAATGATAAATTATTTGAATATTAAGCAAAAAATAAACATTAATTGACGAAAAATCGACAAAACATACCTATATACCTTAGAACTAGCCCTAAAAACGAAGGTTTAGGGTTGATTCTAGAATGTATATGATATCTAACAACTAATCTAAGAATATCAAAGAAAACGAACAAATAAAAAACAATTGAATTAAAATAAAACAGAAAACTAGGGTTTACCCGGTGCGCGATTGAAACTTAAATTGAAACTGAATGAATTATTTTAACATACACTGATGTTCTAACCTCCAAATATGATAATTAAACTAACCTAATAATTATTTTAAAGAAAGAAATGAAAAATCACTCCAAAGTTCGATCGTCAGACAAGCGCAAAAGTTCCCAGAAAGTTACGGTGCTCTCAGCCTCTGTGTTAATCGATTCTCAATTATGGAATATCCTAAAATATGAGATATATGGCATTTTATGTTTCTCACAAGTGTCTCTGGTCGTAGGTTGGATGATCATTGAAGAAACGGGTCGAAAAGAGCGAAAAACTAAAAACGGGCCAAAAAAATAAGTGGGGATCAATTCTCACCATGTGGGGATCGGATAGTGTTGGGATCGATCCTCACATGGGGACTGATCCTCATGATTTATTTTTATTTTTTTTCTTTTGGTTTCATCTTCTTTCTCTCATAACTTTTTGCTCCAAATTCCGATTGATGTACCGTTTTCGCCTACGCGTAGGTAATTTAAAGCTCTAAAATTTTTATTTCTAGGGATTTCTTCAAATTCCCATTGTAGACAAATGTTGATCAGTTACAACTTTGGATCTTTTACGGCAGTTCTCAATTTTGCTCAGAAACTTCCAAAATTGATTCGATTGAGATTCTTTCCTCTTGGGATCACTCTTGGATACTTTCATTCATACTTGGAGGCTTTCTATTCTCTTCTTGCTAGCGCCTTGGGGGTATTTTGCGGAGTTTTTCTCGCCTCGGGTCTCGGAATGGATATTGACTTTTTCTTCGGATCTTCTTCTTGCACTTTTCCGCTTTCAACCTTCTATTTTGCATACAACCTCAGTTGCTTAACCACTTTAGGCCTGCAAAATGGCTTAGTAACACAGAAATATAATGCGACGCATTCTTTTCATGCTTAAACTGAATTTACATGCAATTTTCAATTTTAGACGATAACTAGAAGCTAATTGAGCATTGTTTAAGGGTTTAGAAATGCAATTTATGAGCTCAATCAGATGTGCGACCTCACAATAAAGATCACATGGTTTTAATATTATATTTGCTAAGCTATTACCGAATTATCAAAAAAAATCACTGAAAAGATTTTTGTATATACCCAGACAATCCAACTACACCGGATTCAGCACTCTTAATCCATCATAAAAAGTAGTGCATTACCCCTTATTATTTAATGTACTCATGGCCCTCTATTTGAGATAAACTCAACGTGGTCGCTGGCCAGCTTATGAGTAACAAAACATGGTGTATTATTTAACAATCTTCCCTAAGTCCTCATATCAATCTAATTAGGCTCAATTATTTTCCTAGACACACCCTTTTCCAGACATCATTTTCAATCTCTAATGTTTCTCTCCAACAAAATTCCCAAGCTACACTCATCGTGATAAATCCTCGTAAACATTCAATTTTTTTTCTTCCATATGAACACCATTATAGTAAATAAAACCAAGGCCCTTGAAAGGCATAACATATTTGAGTCTAGCTACATGAATCATTTTTATCCAAAGAGCTCTCTATCAAAGGTCATTTGATCTGTTACTCTACGAGTAACCATTATCTTTTCTCACTACTACATTAAATGTTATTATGTTGATTTTGACATACCTTTGCTCATAGAATTTTTAGCATAGGCAACACATCACTCTCTCACAGGTGTGGAAATGATATTATACAACCATTCAGACTTCATTAATCATATTAAGAGGTAGGGGAGCCTCTCAAAATTTAAGAGGTATATTAATAGGGTTTATCTAAATTTTTAACCAAAACAAATATTCTAACTTGCCATTGGAGTCTAACTTTTGCCCATTTAGACTTAAGAGGTTCAAAACAAACATTCATGTGGTGTATTTTTTACATCTTAATGTTGAATGGGAGTCTATTAAGCATTCAGAAATGTAAATGATGTTTGTTTTCTCGCCTCTTAATGTTGAATTGGATTAAAATCAAGCATTCAGCGCTAAGAGGTAAGTCATTTGCCGACTGCTTAATTGCACTTTATTGAAATTGTAAATGTCATTTATTCAGCATTTAGAGTCAAATAAATTTGAACACGTTTTTTAGATTTTTCATTCATCATTAAACATTCATAATTTAGCTTCAATGTTAAGCAAGTAAAGGCTAAAAAACAAATGGCCTCTTAATTAGAATAAAGGGAGTAATTTGGTAGTTATACTCATCATGGTGTTAACATCACAATTTATAGCAAACTAATATGAATATCCACTCTCAATCACAAACCTTTTAATGAGTTATTTATATTTTACCCTATAAAGTTTCACCACCTTTTCACTTTTGCCCCTGAAGTTCAATTTGTGTCACGCCCATTCATAATCTTTGATTTATTTTCACTTTAGTCCAAAATTCATCGAGCTGTTGACATGGCTTCAAGATACATGTGGCATTTTCTGTCCAAAAATCCAACTGCAGATTGGCTTTTGAATTAAAGTGAAAACAGGAGTAAAATTAAAGGATGAGCATTAGTTAGGGATGGCAATTTATGACATGACACGATAACGCGACTCGAATCCAACATATAATTAGAAAGTTAGGGTTAAGGTTAAATGAGTTAGTGTCAAAATTGGGCTGACCCACTTAACACAATAAATAAATCGGTTGGGTTAGGATCATCTTGAATAACACGAAATATCAACATGTCAACCTGTGTAGCATAACCCATGTAACACTACGCGTAAGAAAGGTTACTATAAACAAACTAAAAAGGCTAAACCTCAACCTAGATACCCTTACTTCTCCTTATACCAGTTAGAAAATTCACAATAATACCCTTTGAAATTTATAAATTATATGTACAATAAATAGGAATCAAATAAATGGTATCGGAACCATTTGAGGTAGCTTTGTGTTTATAAATATATGTTAACCTCACATTATATATGATGCATTATAATTTCCAACCGTCACCACTAAGATAAAGCAAGTGCAAATCCTAAACCTTTATTTATAATTTAGTGGCATGTAATTTAACTATGTTTATTTTGGCGTGACAAAATTTATTTAGAATGACTTTTTAATATTTTAGTAAATGGGTTATGCGTGTCAACCCGTGTAGCACGATTAATAAACGGTCAAGTTATGGTTGAAAATTTTGACACGATTAGTTAATCGTGTAGGTTTAGTGTTGACTTTTCTAATAATTTCAACCCACGGCATGATTGCCACCGCTAACAAACATGATGCAAAATGACCTTCATTGACGAAATTACAAAAATAGTCAAATTGTAAGGGGGTAAATTATAAATAACTCCATTTTAATGGAGAAACATAGGTGTAGAGATCGATGGAGGCAGCCACCGCCGAAGATCCGTGAACGACGGTGCATTCGCCAGCGAGTATTATCTTCCTCGGAGCTCTCGCTCTCACCCCCATACTCACTCACTCACTCAATCTTAATTTTCTCTCCAACAAAGCAAAAGAATATGTAAATTGACAGTCTCTTTCTCAATATATAATAGTTTTGTGAATTCTCGTTATCAATTAAAGAGAGAGAGAATTGTCTTGTACTATGGTTGACAAAAGGTGGTAACCCTCCATCCATGGTATCCGCCCGTTTTAGTTATTATTATAGTGATGGTGATGGTAGTAGGCTCACGTGGACTGATGGCGCGTATACGAGTTCAATAGGAAAATTCCAAAGTAAACTCATGAACTTCCGTAGATTTATCTTTTCAGAATCACACATTACAAATCTACACCGAATTATAAATTAATGGTATACTATTGCACCCGTAAAGAATTTTGGTAATTATCAGGTTGACCCATCTTACACGAAGTGATAGCCAATCAATTACAGATTTACGCTTAACGAATTCGGATTTCTTATTAGACACATTGAATTTTTCTTTTTAATAAAACTAGTGCTTATTAAATTTCGGTTTTACCCTTAGCTTGTCAATGGTATTCAAAATTAAAAACCAATACCAAATGGCTCGATTTTTCGATAAATTTCGGTTTTAGTATATGTAGTTTGTTTCAGTTTCAGTTTCAATAAACATTATTATAAATGTAACATTTTATAAATATTTTCAGTTGATTTAATTTTTAGGTAAACTGGAAGAACTTTATATTAGAACTAGATGTTTAGATGGAAAATGGAATTCAAGAACTATATACGCGAATGCTTACCATTAAAAAGAAATGAGTGGTTAATATCTCTCAAGAGTATAAATATAAAAAATTATTAAAAAAATCAATAAATTATAAGTATTAAGATTCCTGGTATTTATGGTATTAGCTATATAAGACATTATTTGTAAATGATTATTTTATAGCTGTTGTATTGTGTTTTTAGATAATTTAAGAATTAAGTCTTTTGATACTATTGAGTGGTATTTTTGGTATATTATACTTTAAAATAATTTCTAGTATGATAAATTTGTATTTCGGATTATTCAATAGTAATAGCAAAAAAAAAGTAATTTTTTTTTCTTTTTATCATTTACAGTTTTGGTATTTCGGTACTTGAATCTATGATATCAAAATTATTTTCTTTGAATTAATTCAATTGACTTACGTGGTACCAAAAAATTTGAGTCTCCCCACAAGAAAAATTCATAGCAGTAATATGTAGGACAAGCAATTGGAAAATATAAAGGAGACAAGGATTATTGTATAAGGTAGGTTCCTTCGATAGCGTTAATGTTATTCTGACAATACGTTCTTTTCTTTTTTCTTTGTTTTAAAATAAACACGAGTTTTAGAATCTTCCTAAAAATAGGTAGACCAAGTTGTTATTTTAATTGATTGAAACCCAATATACATATATACCTATGACCTTCCCTCCTCAACCTTTAGGACTGAATTTACTTATATAAAGTCTGGATATTATTTGGTATGATGACGTCATGTCATGTATATGATATCAAAATTATTTTCTTTGAATTAATTCAATTGATTTATGTGGGTGCCAAAAAATTTGAGTCTCCCCACAAGAAAAGTTCATAGCAGTAATCTATAGGACAAGCAATTGAAAAATATAAAGGAGACAAGGATTATTGTGTAAGGTAGGTTCCTTCCGTAGAGCTAACAATATTGACAGTACGGGGTTTTTTTTTTTTTTTTTTTCTAAATAAACACGGGTTTTAAAATCTTCCTCAAAAATAAGTAGGCCTAGTTATTATTTTAATATATTGATTGAACCCAACATATATTTACCTATGACCTTCCCTCCAAAACCTTTAGGACTGAATTGACTTATATAAAGTCAGGAAATTATTTGGTATGATGAAGCCATGTCATGCCATTTTATTTATTTATTTGAGATAATGGGTTCAAAGGCCTCACTTCGTAATGTTTTATAACTATAAGGACGGACTCATGTTTAATAAAGGGACGGAGTACTAATTTCATAATTTGATTTTACGATAAGGACACCTTTCATAATATTAATTTATTTTAAGGAAAAGGCTAAATGTTGATAGACAAATATACCCCTAATTAAATGATGACCCATGATGTACTAAACTGATGCCCAATGAGCGAAAAAAGTCGAGCAGATTGTGAAATATGTGTTTGCATGTGCTTTTCACAGAGGGATTCCACATAAACAATTCCCTTCCTACATTAAACAGAGACGCATCACTCAAACAAACCAAAATGGATCTTTTATTTTTATTTTAATTTTACAGTATAAATAACATACATTTTTTTTATTTTTTTTAACAAAGGGTTGATATTTATAACACCACTCAATAAGCCGGTAAATTTAATGTATCGTTTGCTATTTTAATTAACAGGAACGGAGCTCCAGCAGCTGTGGCCATGGTTGAGGATGTAATTTTTGAGCTTTTGATCTTCATCTGGTGACCATAACCCCTTCTTATGCTTCATTTTTGGCTTCTGCAATATAGGCTTACATCCCATTTTGGTGCAAACAGAAGAATATTGGATAAGAGCATGAAATATATTACAACTTAATTGCTAGTTATTATATATTGAACTCTATGAAATATCAGATATGTATGACTTTGGTTTTGCGCGTCGGTTTATGGACAGTCGATTATAGATGCATTAGAATTTAAAGGGAAAGAGTAGTTGTCAGTGGACTTATTTGTTTTGGACAAAAAAAAAATCAAGATATTGACTTTGTCTTAATTAACAACAAGCTTTTAGATATTACAATGTGTGGTTTTCTTTGTACCAAAAAATAATGCATATATGTGATTTTACCAAAAAATGATGAATATGTGTGAATTCATGACTAACTGCAGAGGACTACTAAAAATTATGTGAAGGGGATGGTTATTTTCTTGCTTATTATATACCATCTCCATTTTAAATTAGGAGGAGAAACAAGATATAAGTTATTTGGGGCTAAGTAGACCAGAACTTTGATTTTCAAGAGAAAAAAGCACTCCTTAAATTTTAATTTAATTTGATCATCTTAACTGTTCAAAGCCTGATTAATGAAAGAACATTACATTTAGAATTCATGTTCTTGATGTTGCGTCATTTAGTGGTCCAGGTGGTGCTAAATGCATTTAGCACCTTCTGGTTGTTGTTCAGAATGCATTTAGCACCTTCTGGTTTTGGTTGTTGTTCAGAATGTGCTAAATGCATCTAGCACCTTCTGGTTGTGGTTTAGCACCTTCTGATTGGTGTTAAATGCTTTTAGCACATTCTGGTCGTGGTTTAACACATTTTGGTTGGTACTAAATGCATTTAACACATTTTATTTGTGGTTTAGCACTTTCTGGTTGTGGTTTAGACATTCTGGTTGGTGCTAAATGCATTTAACACCTTCTGCTTGTGGTTTAACACCTTTTGATTATGATTTAGTACATTCTAGTTGGTGCTAAATGCATTTAGCACCTTCTTGTTAGTGCTAAATGCATTTAGCACCTTCTGGTTGAGGTTTAGCACCTTTAGGTTGGTGCTATTTAGCACCTTCTGGTTGTGGTTTAGTACCTTCAGGTTGGTGCTAAACGCATTTAGCACCTTCTGGTTGTGGTTTAGCACCTTCTAGTTGTGGTTTAACACCTTCTGGTTGGTGCTAAATGCATTTAGTACATTCTGATTGTGGTTTAGCACCTTCTGGTTTGTGCTAAATGCATTTAGCACCTTTTGGTTGTGGTTTAGCACTTTCTAGTTGTGGTTTAGCACCTTCTGGTTGGTGCTAAACGCATTTAGCACCTTCTGATTGTGGTTTAGCACCTTCTGGTTGGTGCTAAATACATTTAGCACCTTCTGGTTGTGGTTTAGTACCTTTTGGTTGTGGTTTAGCACCTTCTAATAATGAAGGTTTATATTAATTGTATAGAAGGCATGATGACTACGAGCAGTTCAAAGAAAATTGATGAGTTACCGTTGTGGACTTTAATTTTTTTTGATTTGAGACAGAGACAAAAATGTGGTATTTTAGGATTAGTGTGTTATTAGTCAAATAAGGAATGGACAATAGTGTCTTTTTTTGTGATGTCCTTAATTTACAATACTAATTTATAATAGACCTTTATATTTATGTTGTTATTGGAGCAGCCCCTTAAGCCCAATTGCCTCTATTTATTTTTTCCCTCTGCTTACACATATTGTATATCAAGCTGTGCGGAGTAAGGGATTTTTCAAGGGGAGCAAAACTTAATATTAATGTCATTTTTTATAAACTAAAGTATAAAATTTAGTATTAATATTATTTTTGTTCAAGATTTGGGGTCAAGATTAATATTACTAGTAAATTTTAAAATTAAAGGGGGCAAACTTAGTTAATATATATATATATATATTTATAATTTTCAAAATTGATTATATATAGAGATAATGGGTTAGAAGGTTTCGCTCTGTAATGTTTTATAACTCTAAAGACGGACTCATGTTTGATAAAGGGAAGTAGTATTAATTTCATAATTTTGTTTTATAATAAGGACATTTTTCATAATAATAATAATAATTTATTTTAAGGAAAATGATAAATTTTGATGAACAAAAATACCTCTAATATAAATATCTCTTATCATACACACTACTTGTTACAGTAATGGTGAATCATTTTGTCCTTCCTCCCCCACCGAAACTTCCAATACCTCCTTTATCTCCCAAGATTCCCATTCAACCATCAAATATTCCTGTCTCACCAATGATCTCACATCTTCCACCACCACCACCTCCTGACTCTTCGATTGTATCGCCGAAAGAAGCGCCGTTCTCATCTTCTTTTTTCTGCAAGTGGAGTCATAAAATAAATATATCTTTTGATCGCCTTGTTGGATTGGACTGATTTTTGGATATATTGTTCGAAAGGCAAAGTTACAATAAGTATACAAAAAATCAAGACGATCAGATGTCGTTTTGTTATCGAAATCGACCAATTTCAACAGCCCAACGGGATTTGAAAAAAAAATTATGATCATAATTTTTTTTGACGAACCCTACATCGATCTATATATATATACATATAAATAAATTGAATGGATGATGATCTCATTAATTTTGTTGTTCTCTGTTTTGTATTGGTGCTAAAACTATTTAGTACCTTTTAGTTGTTGTCATGTGTGTTGACAGGTGGTGCCAAATGCAATTAGCACCTTCTGATTGCTTGTTACTTCTTGTTGAAAGGTGGTGCTAAATGGCTTTTAGCACCTTCAAAACTACTTTACATTTGCGAAAAGTGGTGCTAAATTGCTTTTAAAACCATCAGATTGCTTGTTAGTGTGTTGAAAGGTGCTAAATAGCTTTAAATGGTGTTAAAACCATTTAGCACCATTGGTGCTAAAATAGATTGGTACTAAACAGATTTAGCACCATTGTTGCTAAAACATATTGGTGCTAAAACAGATTGGTACTAAACAGATTTAGAGTGCTAAAACAGATTGGTGCTAAATTTGATTTTGATGAGATGTGAGATGTTATAAGAAAAAAGGTATAAATTTCTTTTTTGTACAGTATCTTTAATTTACACAGCTAATTTGTAAGTATCCTTTATAATTATGTTATTATTTGAATGGACTCTTATGCCCAATTGCCCCTTATATAAAGGTAAAATTACAATTACATAAAATTTAAGGGGCAATCATCCCCTTGGGTTAGCTGAAGCTCCCCCATTGATACCAACTTGTAGGTTGGAAAATACCCTAGAGGGGGGTGAATATGATTTTTAAAACTAAATCGAATTTTTAAATTCGTTTTAAAAATAATTAATGTCTATATCAAGCAACCAAGCAAAACACCAAAGTAATTCCAAGCACAAAGAACATATAGCAATTTATAATAGAGCAAGAGATAGAAAGATTAAACCAATATAAGTCGAAGACTCTTTGTCCACATGATTCGGCTTATTAGCCCCTACTTCCGCGCTCGGATAGTTCTCCGAGAATTTTCACTAATACCCATCTTCTTCCGGGTGAAAATCAAACATCTACAAATGTTCACACTCTATAAATGTTGCTATCTCACAACACTCAAAACAAGAACAACCTCTTGCTTATCTAAGAGATAAACCTCTCTTAGTGTTTGAAGAATAAGTTTTTGGTGACAAACACCAAAGTAAAATAACACTCAAGTGTATGAAGATTATAAATTAAGCTCACACTAGAGGTTATCAAGTTTGATCAAGAATAATAGCTCAAGAAATAATGATTTGATCAAGTGAAGATTTTGATATTTTCAAAGAAAACTCTCCAATAAGATTTTTGGCAATAGATGATGTTCAAAGCTTGTAAGAGTGCCCAAAAAGTGTTGTAGAAGTCCTATATATAATTTGGGAAACAATATGGCCATTTGGGGTGGTTGAAGGTGGTTAGAGCACAAAACTAGTCTTGCAAGAAATCTTCAACGGCTATATTTTCTCAAGGTAGTCGACTTCCCTAGAGTTCATGTAGTTGACTTCCCTAGAGTTCATGTAGTCGACTCCCAGCACAGTAATGTAGTCGACTATATTGCTCTGGTGTTTGAAGGTTTTGTGCAATTTTTCAACTTTTGTAATTTGACTCCAAAATTGATTCCAAACCTTGGAGAATGTTCAAAATATGTTTCTAAGACTTTCAATTTTGTTTTTGTATCAAAATTCATTCATATGAATTTATAATGAAATTATCAAGATGACTAGTTTTCGGTAAAAGGCTTGTTCAAAGTGAAAACTAGTTCCAATCAATCTTAACATGGTTAAATCATTTCAGGAGCTATATAATTGATCAATGATAACTTTAACATAAAATCTAAACACTCACTCAATTTGTTAATAATTCGATTCTTCGAAATGCTTGATTTTTTTGTATGTTTCTTCACTTGTTTGTTGATCTTGGTCCTCTCTTGGTTGTGGACATTTGTATTGCACATAGAGGACATTTGAGTGCATTGCTTGTGAGTTGAAGCAAGTGTTGAGCTTGAATGAGAATTACCGATTTCAGTTCAATGTAAATCTTGGTCGGTAGAGATATTTGTTAAATGCTAAAGCTAACATCATTTGAATCAAACAAGTTAAATAACACTTTGTTAACTTATTGTTATTATCAAAATAATATTAATTGCCTTTTAGGTCAACAATCTCCCCCTTTTTGATGATGACAATAAAGTTAATGTGTGTTTGCAAAAAGAGACCAACATAAGCATATGAAGAGTATGCTCCCCCTTAATAAGTGCATAGATAAAAATCAAACAACCATTGAAATGAAAGATACTTGCATAGATAAGTTCAACCATCTTAAACCGAAAGCATAAGTTCGAAAAGTACTTAAACAAAATAAAATAACATGAGTACTTGAACAAGCATAGAGAAAAATAAACGAGTGTGTATCATTATCATTCATGACACACACACACACATTCTTCTCCCCCTTTTTCTTCATCAAAAAGGAGAGAATCACTCTTATAGAGGCATAGGAGGTGGTGGTTGATCCCATGGCATCCAACTCGAAAAAACGTAGTCCGAATGATAGTGTTGAAAAGCCATTTCAATGCGATTGAAGCGTTGGTGCATCTCTTGACGGGTGTTGGTCAAATTAATATTAAGATTATTGATAGCATCCATGATTTGGTCGTATCGGTTCATTGCTCTTGGTTGGCGAAGAGGAGGGTGTGGTTGTGGAATTTGCTCATCTCCTTGTTCTTCTTCCTCCTCATTATCGGATAGCTCAACATCATTAGGATCATTAGGAATCCACCTCTCATTTTCCAAATGATAATGCATGAGATGAAGCAATCTTTCCGAATACATATCATGCTCGGATAGCTCATACACGTCGGTTTCGTCATCCAATAGAACATCAAAGTTCTTGAAGAGTCAGGTCAACACCATACCAAAACCGAGGCCTCTATTTGCATGACTCATGGTATCATGAAATTTATCAAATATGAGGCTTGCGTAGTCAAGCTTATGAAAGCTAGTGATTGCCCATGCGAGGAAGATATCAAGGTTGGTCACATTAGAGTGACTTCCGATTTTAGGCAATATGTAATAGGTTATGGTATGATGAATGAGGCGTACATGAAGGTTTAGCATAGCCACGGAGATTCTATCATCCCAATTGGCTCCGACATTCCTAAAACGACGTTTTAAAAGTGGGGCAATGGCATTTCGCCGGGTGTACCCAAAAGTCCCTTCAAAATTAGTTGTGACGGTTGTAGTACCTTGCCGATTGAATTCAAAAATGCGAGCAAGATCATCTTTTGAAAAAGTAATCAAGTTTCCCTTAATGAAAGTTCTAAGTAGCAATTGATCCACATCGCCTTGGGGAGAGATTGGGTGATGTAAATTTGCATAAAATAGTCTAATCAATCTAGGATAAATATTCTCTTTGATGCATAGAAAGTTTAGAATTCATTGCCTACCGAAAACATACGTAATTCTTAACCCATTTTCAGAAAATAACACGCGATCGAAGAGTTTACCTTCAATGATAGCTCGATTTGAGAAGTCGTTATAAAAACGAGCTTCTAGTTCTTGGGCGAGGAAGAGAGGAGGCGTATCATCTTGACCCGGTTGAGGTGTATTTTTCAGTTCTCGAACACGTCTCCTTGTATTTCTTCTTGAGCTAGAGGCCATAGTTGAAGTTGAAATGGTGGGTAAGGGTTTTGAAAAATTTGATGAAAGTTTGAATTTACGGGTTAAAATTATTAGAAAGGTCTAACACTAACCTGACATGATTAACTAATCGTATAAAAAATTTCAACCATAACCTGGTCATGTATTAATCGTGCTACACAGGTTGACACGTGTAACCCGTTACTAAAATATTTAAAAGTCATTATAAATAAATTTTGTCACACCAAAATAAACATAGTTAAATTACATACCATTAAATTATAAATAAAGGTTTAGGTTTTGCACTTGTTTTATCTTAGTGGGGACTGTAGGAAATTATAATGCATCATAATGCGAGGTTAACATATTTTTATAAACACAAAGCTACCTCAAATGGTTCTTATACCATTTATTGATTTCTATTTATCATACATATAATTTATAAATTTTAAAGGGTATTATTGTGAATTTACAATAAACTAATACCAACATTCTAAAGTCCATTTAAATTTTAGGTGCAAGCACGTGGAAATATCTAGTATAAGGAAAAGTAAGGGTATCTAGGTTGAGGTTTAGCCTTATTTTATTTTTTTTGGCTTGTAGTAACATTTCTTACGCGGGTTGACCCTATCCCAACCAATTTAATAATTGTGTTAAGTGGGTCAACCCAATTTTGACACTAGCCCATTTAACCTCAACCCTAACCTTCTAATTATGTGTTGGGTTTGAGTCGTGTTATCTTGTCGTGTCACAAATTGCCACCCCTAATGCTTGTCATTAAATTTTACTCCCGTTTTCACTTTAATTTAAAAGCCAACCAGCGGTTGGATTGAAAATGCCACATGTAATGCATGTTGGATTTTGGACTAAAGTGAAAATAAAATTAAACTTTACGGATGGGCGTGGCACAAATTGAAATTCATGGGCAAAAGTGAAAAGGCGGTGAAACTTCATGGGGTAAAATATAAATAACTCCTTAAAATGTTTGTGATTGAGAGTGGATATTCATATTAGTTTGCTAAAAATTGTGATATTAATAAACTCTTTTCCAAAATTTGCCAACATGATGAGTATAACAACCAAATTACTCCTTCCATCCAAATTAAGAGGCCATTAGTTTTTTTAGCCTTTAATTATTGAACATTGATGCTGAATTATGAATGTTTAATGATGAACGAAATCTCTGAAAAATTGTTCAACTTTATTTGACTCTAAATGCTGAATAAAGGACATTTACAATTTCAAGAAAGTGTAATTAAGCATTCAACAATTGACTTACCTCTTAGCACTAAATGCTTGATTTTTATCCAATTCTGCATTAAGAGGTGATAAAACAAACATCATTTATATCTTTTAATGTTTAATAGGCTTCCATGGACGTAAAAAAATACACCACATGGGTTTTGTTTTGAACCTTTTAAGTTTGAATAAGCAAAAGTCAAACTTCGAAGGCAAGTTAGCATATTTGTTTTGGTTAAAAACTCAGATAAACCCTCTTAATATTCGTCTAAATTGTTTTGATTAATGATGTCTAAATGGTTGCATAATATCATTTTCGCACCCATGAGAGAGTGATGTGTTGCTTATTCTAGAAATTCTATGGGCAAAGGTATGTCAAAATCAACATAATAAAATTTTATTGTGGTACTGAAAAAAGATAATTGTCACTTGTAGAGTAACAAATCATATAGCCTTTAATAGAGAGCTCTTTGGATAAAGATGATTCATGTACCTAGACCCAAATATGTTATGCCTCTCAAGGGCCTTGATTTTATTTATGGAAATGGTGCTCATATAGAAGAAAAAAAATTGAGTGTCTACAAGGATTTACCGTGATGAGTCTAGCATAGGAATTTTGTTGAGGAGAAACATAAGAGATTGAAAATGATGTATGGAAAGGGGTGTGTCTAGGAAAGTAATTCGGCTTAATTAGATTGATATGAGGACTTAGGGAAGACTATGCAATAATATACCATGTTTTGTTACTCATTAGCTGGTCAGCAACCACTCTGAGTTTATCTCTAATAGAGGGTCATGAGTACATCAAATAATAAGGGGTAATGCACTACTTTTTATGAGCGATTAAGAGTGTTGAGTCCAGTGTAATTGGATTGTTTGGGTATACACAAGAATCTTTTTAGTGATTTATTTTTGCTAGTTTGGTGATAGCTTAACAAATACAATCTTAAAACTATGTGTCCTTTCTCGCTAGATCGTATGCCCCATTTCCTGCATGAAAAGTAGAGCAATTGAGAAATTTTTGAAGAGATTTAGATATACCTTCAACGAAAAAATCTCAAATATGCGGAAAGGATTGTTGATCGACTTGTTGGTTACGAGCCATCAATGTATGTCGCTTCTTAGTGTGCTCCAGGATCTCAGTGACAGCGTTAGGCTGACTACTAGAATTTCCCCTTATTCTCTACGTCACAAATCTTAGGGTTCTTAAGTGATAACCCTATAGAGAGAATGAATGTCTCTGTATTTGAAAGATGAAGGCTGTGAATAATAGGTTAAACCCTAGAGTTCCTATCATATATTACATATATGTGGACCTATTACATTCACATTAAGCCCGTGCGATATATTAACAATCTTGATAAAAGAAAGGAGCTGCACAATATTGTAAAATATGGAGATGCTATTGTAATGAAAAGACTTGGGATTATACAACTATGGTATATTTAGTGGTATCCAGGAAATTGTCCATCCATGAAAATGGCGATTCAAATGTTGGAAGGAGAATGAGACAATATGAGCATGCCCTTTAATCCTTTATTACTGCTACAAATCCAACAAGAACAAATACGCCTATGCATAAAAGAGATGTTGAACAAGAGTTGGCAATCATCTCAAAATAAAGTGAAAGTTTTAAGTTATTAAAGTGTTATGAACAATAATATGCTTATATAGTAGCAGACATGAGTTAATTGATCATCCATTGCTTATGTAGTGCAAAATGATTGAATGTATCTCTACATTATCAATATGTTTTGTCCGTCCAATAGACTAGAATTTTTTCATAATTATGTAAATTATTGGTTTAGGTAGCATGATGATTTATTACCCTGTTCTCACTTTGACATTGTTTAATAGTCTCTCATAATATTTTACAAGAAAAGTGCATTGACGTTGTTATAGGATGGGAAGTAATGGCAAGAAAAAACCAAAAGACATCAAGAAACTTAAGGAGGTAGAGGAAAGTTCAAGCAAACCGACATATAGCATTCGGCCAAGCTATTCATAATACAATCGGACTGGAAACAATGGTGACATTCAGGTATGCTCCCCAAGTTTGTGGTACTTGGACAAACATATTGGGCAAGTATTGTTATTGAGCTTAGGTAGTTGTTGGCTCTCCCCAAGAACTGATTTAGTATAATATTCTACGGTGGTTCCAAAAAGGCCTATAATAAAATTGCGATGTGGTGTACCTTCAGAGGTGGAATATTCAATAGTTAAGTGGCGTCTTATGTCATAGGACTTGAATTTACCACAATAGAATGACCCAATTGCACACATTAGTATTGGTATTCCAGCTAAGGGTGGTAGTCCCAATCTTAAAACCGAACGCCCAAACTATAGTGATTCGTTAAAAATTGAATTGAAAAAACTAAAACAAAAACTGAATAAGTTTGGTATGTTTTTGTGGCGTGCCAGTGCAAAACTGAACCGAAAATATTCCTAATTCAATTTGGGTTTGGGTCACTCTAATTTCCAATTCGACCGAAACCAAAAACATTCCTAATTCTAGCTCCCACAAGTAAACCATACCAAGTCACCCAAGCACTCAATGTAAGTTATAAGATTTACAAATTTTCATTCAAGCAAAAACTAGCAAACAATTCAACCTTGATAAGCCTTAACTTTTCAACTTGTTAGTTGTCTTGTGTCAAATTATTTATCATAGGGAATGAGGGAGCATAAAATTTAGCTAAGGTAAGCTGGGCCAGTCCAATCTACTCGGAGGCCCATACCATGGGCCTAACAGATGGGCCATCCCTAAACGAAAAGGAATAGCGAGAAGACATGTCGAAGAAAGGGTACCAAGGCACGCCGAGATGGAAAACCGGTGCCGAGAACCCCAGGAAAGGGAGCATGTGCCATAGCACGTGTGGAACATGTGGAAAACGTGTGTAATGGATCACACCAAATCGTACGGATCTGTACAGAATCGTGCAGATCTCCACTGCTCCAACACCAACATACAAATTCAGAAGTTGTTAGTAGTGGATAAGGGAATGAAAGCTGGAGTATTATCTAAGTCTTACCCTCTTTAGTCATTTTACTGTCAACCCTAATGAGCAGATGTAACCCTAATTCTATATGTATAAATAGAATAGGGGAGGCTCGAGAAAAGGGTTGGTTGCTTGGTATTTTGGCAGAGAGTTGCTAGTTTTACTTAATCTGTTTTTAGAGAAAGAAAGCTTGTAACACCATTAACATTGCCTTAAGAGCTCAACATAGCAACCACACACACACAGACGGAGGATGTACTACTGGATCAGCATTAGCGCTGCCGGAGGAACCTACCGTGCCCAGAAAGCCCACTTATTACACTTCACCTATTTTATCTATTCGCTCTGACTCGTTTCTCGAAATTATCTTTAGTGGGTCGGGTCGTAAAATTTTGACCACCTACAGTTTGGCGCCGTCTGTGGGAAATGAGAGAGACAGTCTTTTTCATTTCAAAAAACAAGTTAGTGTGATTTTTACCCACCGAAAAAAGTAGTACCCATCATCATGCCTCAAACAAGAGCAACCGTCTCACGGATTTCGCATGCGCAACCCACCGAGGGAGATGGTGGATTGCCACCCCTCCAACAACAACAGAACGATTCCCAAAATTCGCCGGTCACCACGAATTGGAGGATGGTCGATAGCAACTACGACGATCCTGACATTACTGGCGGGGATGCCATCAATAATGTTGGTGCACTAAGGTTGGAGAATCAAACCTTGTATGAACTTCTAAGAAAGTATATGACTAAATCCGTTTCCAGAAATGCGGAAGATGAGGAAACGGCAACGTCGACCATCAGGCGACTACATAATGATAATGTTGCTACTGAGAATTTGATGGAGACATAAATACAGGATCGTTTGATATTGTGATGTAAACGAACTCCACATGCCGAAATTTTGTAAAACGAGCTTTTTCTCGGATCATGTTTTATTAAGAAAAAGATTTTAAAAGTTATGATCTTATTATTTTAAACCCGCCGTCGCGTGCGGGACCCGTGATTAACCGGATCCCGGAGATGAAAATCTCAAAACAAGATTTGGGGCGTCACATCAACGCTAGGAGCAACACCTGATGATGGGACCCCATGATCGACTTAGGGAGTCTCAGATAGGGCTATCTCCGCATTGCCTTCGCGAGACACACCCTTTTTCTTACCCCTCTTTAAGGGAGTAGCAAGTTTAGCAATTTCAGAAGCCGACACCGCCTTATTCTCTTTCATCAGGAGGACTTGCCGAAAATTCAGCGGTTTTGTCCAAGGAGGAACCGTAGTCTCCACGACTAGGACAGAGGAAAGGGGAAGAGAGGTCTCAGCAGTGCCTGTTTCATGTAAACAACTACTGGGTTTAGCACCAACTCGAATACGATACTGCCTTATTTGACGCCTCCTAAAATTGGTAAGCCATAAGAAGAAATTCTCAAAGAAAATAACACAGGAAAAAGGAGAAAAAAGGGGAAAAGCACATTCATTTGCTGCAACCTCTTTGTTTAGAAGAGGGTTGTCCGGCTTAGTTATGGCCGGTTCAAAGATGGGACGTTCGGTTGCGGCGTCCAAGCCGACTTTCCCTTCTACGGTGGTTGTTGGGAAAAGATCCTTTAACTCAACTGAATATAGTATACGGGAGGGACCGGCCTGGTCAGCAAACCCAGCGTCATCAAAAAATCGTTCAATTTCTAGGTCCTCCCCCTCATTGTAAACATTGGGGTCGTCTAGACCCTCAACTAGAAAAGTGACCCCTCGATTTGACTTCGCAAGAGGAGCCGCGGTTAGGACATCGTCCGTAATGGTAACCTGACGAGAAGCTGAAATCTGTGCGTCAGTTGTAATAGGAGCAGCCGAACCTTCATCGATAGTGGAAACTGCTAAAATGTTCACTCTGGCGGACTTGTAGGCCTTACTCTTCTTGCGCTTTTTCTGCGGATGGTCCGAAGTTGCTTCAGCCTGGCCTTTAGCTGCTTTGCGTGCAGTTCTCTTCGTGTCGGCTCGGACGTCCCGGTTGAGAATATGATACCGAGCGAACAATTGATACTAAGCAGGAGGTTCCAGCTGATCTCCTATCCAGTTGCCCGGAGAAGTCCTATCAAGAAGGTCAGCGCGATAACCCAGAACGTTATGGGCCGCCTTGGGATGATTCGTTATTGAGCCATCACCGTTGCTGGTATGTCGAGCGACGGCGTTCAGCTGCTCGTAGTGAACAATACCCCAGGTGGGTCTAGTAAACAATCTCTCATCTGCAAAAGGTGGAAGCGACACTTAGATTAGAGCCGAAAAAAACAAAGGACGTTATTCGATGCTATACAGGGTTCAATGGAGACTTACCAGGTCGGCCGCACTGCCTGGGAACTGAGAATCCATTAGGATCAGGCTCCACATTCCCTTTCAGGACTACCGCATCGTTGTACATGTACTTGCCAAAATCCCATAAGCCAAGGACTAAGGCCGGGGCCTTCGGTCTCCCTTTCAAACACCACTTACCCTCAGAGCTAGAAAAATTGAAAGAGTAACAGTACGCGATATCCCAGAAGTCAAGCTGCATGTTAAACCTCATGTTCACCTCAGCCATACCGAGTATGATCCTGATCGTGTTGGGAGCCACTTGACTCAAGTGAAGGCGAGTCCGATGAAGAAAATCGACCAGTAGTGGGTCGAAAGGAAACCGTAATCCGGCTTGCCCAAAATATGTTGTGTAAACGGGATACGTGCTGGCGTCGAACGCGACTTTCTTAGAAATCGCATCTCCATCACTTTCGATTTCCTCCCACTGGAATTGCTCAGGAAGAAAATTGCAGTGAAATTCGTTCTTTCTCTCCTCAGTTCCCAATCGATAGCGACCCATCACTTTCTAGGGTTTCGAGAGGATTTGTGACAATGACAATGGTTGAACTGATGAAAAGTAAAACGTAAAGAAGAATGAAGTAGTGAGTAACTGATTCGATTGAGCCCTAGAGCAGAAGCAGGGGATGATTTTAAGAGCAAAGGTTTTTCTTTGGAAGAGCAAGCACACGGTAATAACAATTTGATATTCAAATGGCAGTTATACCTCTGAGAAGCGCGCAACGAGGAAAGGTAGTCACGAACCTAAAAGAAATGGGTCAGCCTCAAGTCGTTAAGTAGCCAGATTGATGAACGACACGTGGAATCGGGTTAGGTTATTCAAGGAAGCTTCCGGCCGAAGACTAGGCTCAAGCACGTGATCCACATCTTATTTGATGAGATCGCATGCTTGAGGGGGCAATTGAAGGATCATAAAATTTGGCTAAGGTAAACTGGGCCAGTCCAATCTACTCAGAGGCCTACCACGGGCCTAACAGACGGGCCATCGCCAAACGAAAAAGAATAGGGAGAAGACATGTCAAAAAAAGGGTGCCAAGGCACGCCGAGATGGAAAGCCAGTGCCGAGACCCCCAGGAAGGGGAGCATCTGCCATAACATGTGTGGAACACGTAGGAAACGCGTGCAATGGATCACACTAAATCTTACGGATCTGTACAGAATTGTGCAGATCCCCACTGCTCCACCACCAACGTACGAATTCAGAAGTTGTTAGTAGTGGATAAGGGAATGAAAGCTAGAGTATTATCCAAGTCTTACCCTCTTTAGTCATTTTACTGTCAACCCTAATGAGAAGATATAACCCTAATTTTATACGTATAAATATAATAGGGGAGGCTTGAGAAAAGGGTTGGTTGCTTGGTATTTGGGCAGAGAGTTGCTAGTTTTACTTAATCTGTTTTAGAAAAAGAAAGCTTGTAACACCATTAACATTGCCTTAAGAGCTCAATATAGCAACCACACACACACACACACACGAGGGATGTACTACTAGATCAGCATTAGCACTGCCGAGGGAACCAATCGTGCCCAAAAAGCCACTTGTTACACTTCACCTATTTCATCTATTCGCTCTGACTCATTTCTCGAAATTATCTTTAGTGGGTCGAGTCGTAAAATTTTGACCACTTACAGGGAAAAAGGAAGCTCTCCTGCTCAAACAAAAATATATTTTACTACTTATTAAATTTATTGTTTTTAAATTGTTAACTAAAAATAAACACATTTCAAAAATTAAGGGCGGTGGTAATTACACACACCACATTACTAGGTAACACTTTATCTCATTTACTTGGTGCAATAGCACTGATCATGTGTACATTACCTCAAGGCTAGGGGTGTTGTGGCATTCCAAAAAATAGAACGGCCGAACCATATCGAGCCAAACTGATCTGTAAAAAATCGAACCGAAAAAATTTGAAATTGAAAAAAAGAAACCGAACCAAAACCAAATATATTTGGTTCGGGTTTGGGGTGAAACGTTATAAAACCGAACCGAACTAAATCGAATCATTGAATATGCGGCTCAAAAATAATATTACTTTACTATTTAAAATATTATGTTGCTATTGTGATAAATTTTAATACTCGTAAATGCACGAATTAGTTTATGATGTAGCGTGTAAGCGAGATCGATCCGACAGTGACTCAAACAGTATGTTTTATAATTATCTTATTAATATTTCACTAAACTCCTAATCTAGTCAGAAAAGTTTATGGGGATCAAAGAAATAAAATAAAATAAAGCAAGTAAACAAGTAACGTAATTAAATTAAATAATATTAAGCAAGATAACAAAATTAATGAATTAATTGACTAGGGTGTCGGAGTCAGATATTGAATATCATCTTCCTAAGTATTCATGCACGTCAACTCTATTATTGTCTCGTAATAATTTGGTCTCTCGACTCTATTATTTGCGGAAAATCAAATTAGTCATATGACGCCCCGAATCCCGTTCCGAGATTTTCACCTCCAGGACCCGGTTAATCACGGTGCCGTACGCGACGACGGGATTAAATTAAAACAATTAAAATAATATCTAAAACATTTCTTGTGTAAAATTTCAGTTTAGAAAAAATTTGGCATGTGGAGTCTATAAATTTAATAATTCCAAAAACCTGTATATAACAATGTAAGTTTCAAAAGTCTTTGAAACAAACTCCACATTCACATAGATTCATATCCAACCACTTAATTACAATTGTTGCACAATCCAATTTCCTCCAACGAGGTCCCAAGCAATACTAATAAGTTATACAGCACTTTCACAGTACGTGATATCTTAATTCAATTATACAAAGTATTCAAAAGATGTGGGTTTTATAATCATCAAGTCGTCCTGAGACAACTACATAGTTCTAAGTTATCAGAGCTCCTTAGACTCGTACACAAGCTATCCCTCGAAGAGTACCTGCAAAACTGTTTTGGGAAAATAGGAGTGAGCCAAACGGGCTCAGTGGGAACTATAAAGTTTAATATATAAAAAATATATTTTCAAAACAATGCATGCAATGTGGAATAATGAAAGTAGTTCCTTTCATATATGTTGTGTGAATATACCGTCTCTATAAATTGTAAACATTTATAGATTTATAGTATCAATACTACGAAGATCATTTTATAATATATATGGTAATGCTCTCCCATCCCCAACATATAATAAGATAGAGATCACTTGAAAATACAGTTGAAATCGCACTGATAAAATAATATATTTGTAAAACTCATACTTACAGTAAAATAAGTATCGCTGAGATACAAATAATCCATAGCAAGAAAGTATGTACTTCTAACTCATATACGTATATATGTAAAACCGTTGGCTAGTTTGTAGAACTTGGCACTACAATTGCATCACCTAAACATATATCATCTGAAACAATCGTCTTGATAATCCGTGCACGGTTTCGGGTCCTTCACCCAGGGGCGCTCTGTCCCAACTTACGTCCCCAACCTTTAGGGAACAAACCCGGGACCGATCATGGACTAGCGCAATAATATATCGAAGCATTCTAAGTGTTTGATCCACAAATGAACAATTGTGCCAAAAAAAACAACATAACAGTTCATACTGAAATCCATCAACTAGCCAACCTATATAAAGAAAATGGATACCATACTTATAAAGCCTTTACTCACAAATACCATATACGTAATCAAAACGCTTTTCTTATCAAACAATTTAATTATACCC